>CAUHTR010002796.1:0-53908 GCA_959609185.1 Schmidtea polychroa
TTTGGTAATTGCATATTCATTTGAGATTTGGAATAGGAATCTAATGTAATAATGTCATTCGAACTATTATTAACAGTTTTGAATTTTTGGGATTTAGGCAAGGCACATGATTGATTGGTCCCATATTTAATAGATTTATTATATTCACTATGATAATCAGAATACATATTGAAAGGACCACCAACCGACATAATAGTATCCAAAGTATCTAAACCAATATCTTTTATAAAGGAAATATATTTGCCAAGCAATATATGATCACAAAATTAAATTTAATATTTTCAATATAAAATCGCATCGACATAATAATAATAATAATAATAATAATAATAATAATAATAATAATAATAATAATAATAATAATAATAATAATAATAATAATAATAATAATAATAATAATAATAATAATCTATTCCAAGTAAACAATCAGAAATAATTTCTAGCGACAATTGCATTTATATTGTTGCGGTTAATCCTTGCATTCACATTCAATTCTTACATTACTAATTTTACTAATTCAATGCCATTGTAACTATTGACTCAGTAAATGTACAATAAATTTACAATAAATATAGAAGAATAGACAGCTTTCTGAAACAATTACAATTATGCAAATGTAAACTGCGGCCGTGTGTCAAACGAATCAATAGAAATGTCCAGGAGTGATCCATAATTTCATGCCATTATAAACATAAACAAATCACGATGATCGCAAATTAATTAATCAATTATAATTGATTTTAATATTAGGTAAATATGAAATCTAAAATTAATCGATTTTATAAATATCAATAATTAATAATAATAATAAACAGAAATCCATTGAAATAGATCAAATGCCTAAGTACACATCCCAATAATTGTACTTTTGTATAAATCATAATATAGTTTTCAATATTTGCAATTTAATATAAATAACCGCATAAATCACTATTTCACTCATTCACTATGTTATTGATCTTATTCATTTTATTAAGATATTGTTATTGAAATATAAATTTACAATTAAATTTATACTTAAGAAAGACTGTCCCGGCAGTTGATGAGATTTGATAAAGGAAATAATTTCCATAGCTTCATCTGAAGACAGCACGAATGATTTCTGTAATACTTGACCAGCTATGTTTTCATCATTTAGATCAGATAATCTATGAGCTTTCAAAATATATTCAAGAGCAAGTTTTCGATTAAAGGGTAATGAATACAAAGAAAGGTGACTAAATAGATTTTTCATGTCTATGAAGCCTGTATTTGTCTAAAATATTAATGATGATAATGATAGAGTTGATAATAATAATAATAATAATAATAATAATAATAAATAATAATAATTAATATAATTAATATTACCCTTAGTCGTATATTTTAAACAAATTCACAGAATTTTATCCAAAACAATATTTCTGCATAATTCGGAACCTTCAGCATGTGGATCAACTACACCAAACTTCATATCCTTATTACATACACTAATAAATTTTATGTTGAGTTAATAGATTTGTTAATGTTTTATGAGAATTTAGACTTGATTATAACTGGTTGTTAATTTCTTTTTATTATTTAGTTTATGAATAACTATATTGTTGTATGTAATACATAATTATTCGACGGATATGCTCTTCATCATCTTGCAATATAGAAAGGATAATTGGATTTTATAACATTATTTGCAATTATAATGGGACACCTAATCCTTTTTATGCAACTATAATGTGATAAAACCAGATTATTTTATATTTTAATACAGTGAAAAGCTTATCCCTCGAAGTATTATAAAAAATGCACTATCGAAGAATTGTTTTCCAGGAATCTTCCGGATGCCGAATGTTTCATACCGACTATCCCATTTCCAGTAACTATTTTATCTTAGAATGTATTAATTTTTTCAATTTCGTTTTGACGTCTGATCATGCATTTGACATTTCATCAATATAAAGGAGAACAAATTGCAAAATCTAGTTGAAGTCATGTACTGGTTTAGTAAATTTCGCAGCAATGCATGAGACACGACAAGGAAATTAGCGCGATTAATATATAAAGCAATTATATTACATGTTTTTTTTCACCATATATGTTAGTTGGAGGAAAAGCACTCGTCACATAACTCTGATACCTTTCTGTGATTTAAAGAAAGAGTTTCAGTTTTAGATTAGAAATCCAAATTCCAAAGTATTTAAGTATGAAAGTAAATTGACAAATCTACAAACCCAATAATGGATTACAAATAAATCATAGATGTTGGCGCCAATCTGTTCAATATATTAATTTGATCCTATAAAATTTGATGACAACAAAATGGTTATGAATCCATATTGGTGATTAAACAATAATTACAACCACAGAATAATTGATGGACTGGTATTATTCTGTGACAGAGAATTGAATGTGTCATGAAATCAAATAAAATTCAATTATAGAAACTAACGAATATTAAAAAATCCAGTGATAAGGAGACAGAACAGTCGGTTATATTCAATAGAAACGAAAAAGTAATTCAATTATTGAGGGAATAATAGTTAAGTATCTGAAAAAGTTAGTAATGTTTATAGATCAAATTCATAGAAATAAAGTCAGAGAATTGAGTGAGATAGGAGAAATGAATGGGAAATTGATTCCACTATTCATTCTCCATCCTCGAGAACACAAATTACCAGCATTGGGTGCATTAAATTATTTTCAGCAACTCAGCGGAAACTAAAACAATATCAACTTAAATAAACAAATGAATAATTTTAATTATTTGCATAAAACATCTGTTGGGAAATAAAAATCCAATTATTCAACTGCTGACTGAATTTAACGTGCAATTTTTAAATGTGACTGATGCTTATAATCAAACAAAGCTGGACATTAAATTGCAAAATAACCCTTTCAATGTTGGATAATTCTGTGGAATGTGTCCTGCATGCATGGAATTATCCATTGTGTATGGGGGATGCCCTAATGCTGAATACTTATAACAATGCGCCATGGTACCTTAGAATAGTTTAAAAATTAAAAAAAACCTATTCAGCATTTATTATATATAAAATTATTTATAAAAAATTTTAATAATTTAGCAGTGTATAAGATTGGAAACATGGCACAACACAAGGTAATACAATACAATATTTACATTGATAATGAGATCTGCATCGTTTTCCATCTTTTTAACAAACTACACATTTTCGTATTGAGTATTTCGTCTTACAATCTGGGTGAAGATACTTTTCAGTTAATTGTAAGAATGACATCCACTGCATAGTATAGAATTCCCAAAGACTCCAAAATGGAAGCATTAGTGGAAAATAACAGTCAATACTTGCAACATGTACATCACTGGACATGCTGATAAAACTCATATCACTCCAGTATGATGCCTATCACTAAACACAAGTAGTAAAACAAATGTCTTGTTATTGTGGCTAAATTGACTTTTCAAACAACTGGTTCGGAAATACATATACACGAAGGGAAGTTAAAAATGTATGTGATGCTACATGAAAAAATAACTTTTTAGTGTACGTCATATGTGAATGTTCTCCAATTATATTACTTCTCTACATTTAATCATCATGCATAAATGATATTTTTTATATTAACAATTGCACTCCAATTTATTTATAGACATTTTACAACATATTGTTCACTCTATTAAAAAAATTGAACGCCCATTTGAAATTGAATGTCACTACTAGATTATGGAGAATAAAGTGTTTGTTCTAGGAAAATTGCGCACAAAAAAACATCTATCATATGAATAAATGCCAAGGCAGCCAGATATTTGAGTTTAAGTTTTAAATTTAAATCACTTTCAAAAGCACTTCTAAGACCAACATCATTAACTTTTCTTATTATACTTTGGAACAAGTGGAAGTATCAGCCTTTCACTTAAGCATAAGGAAAAGAATTTCGAAGAATGCAAAAATTCTATCAGGAGTATTTACGCCTGTGTCATAGAGAACAAATTCTATATACTTTTCTGGTATTGAAAACTTCATAGATGTAGGACCTGTAGCATACTCGTGTCTCCTATTATTTGATAAATTATTAGTTAGACTAGAATTCTTAAGCACGTATGCCAGTACTTCGTTGCTAACCTCCGAAAATAATCCATCAATGACAGTTCTTGTAGTCGCATTCATTTCAGATATAGCGTGTTTCATCTTCCTTTTAAAAATATTAACCTCGAGTTTTTGAGAAGAGGTATCGTGGCAATGTACAGAAGGCTGTAGTACAATATTCTCCCCTCCCGGTTTAACAGTAGAATAACACTTTGTAACTCAATTTACCTACATCTCCATGTTATAATACCATTTCTACTACGATAATAGAGATATTTGGGTCCATTATAGATTAATACTTGATTTTGTCTCTCTGTTGTAGAATATTAGACATTAAAGATAAATAATGAATAAAATGTAATAAGAAAATGAATGTTATTTTTTGATGGGCAACTTCTGTGTGCACAATTTTCCTATTGCGAATTCATCTATAATACAAACACCAGCTATAAAACTAACGAGCAAATTATAATCCATTTAAATACATCTTTAAACGGTAAATGCAGTGCAAGTTTATTTTTCAATTTTACTATAGGAATCGTGTTGATGTGTTCACTTTTTTCTATTTACTTGTTTATAACAAAAAAAATTAAAAACCTTTGATTTCTTCGAATAACTTCATAATATTATTTTTTAAAAAATTAATCAGTTTATATTGTAGAAAAACGTAAACGCATAATGCATACAAACTTTCTATGTTGGTAAGCACTGCATGTAACAATTGCATTTTAAAATTTCACTATCTGAAAAAAATGACTAAAAAGAAAAAAATTATAATTTAAAACCAAAGACTACTGAACTCAATTTTACTACTCTATGAAACGAATCGTTCATTCAGCTTTATAATTTACAAATTTAAAGAGATACTGAAAAAAAGACAATACCAAAATACTATTTTGTAAATCATTAGCCATTTTTTACCAAATGTTATTCAAAAAATGAAAAATAACCCATAATTTTGTAAATTCATATTTTGAAAAAAATAATTTATTATTAGTCATATATACCATTTATCAGTCAATTTCAACATTGTAATCAGAAACAATATTTATAAAAGAATAACAACGAAAATATTTATTGATGAATATAAGGTAATTCCATCGCACAGTTAATGATATTTCGAATTATATGACTAAAATATCCTGCACAATCATTTGCTGTAACGTTATCAACTTCTAGTAACATTAATTCATATAAATTACCAGTGGCACCTAATTGCAATCTAGAACGAATCCCATTTTTGATTTTTGAAAACGCATTTTCGATAGGATTCAGCATATAAGAATAAGGCGCAAGAAATTTAAAATTATAATTAAATTCTGATGTAATTCTTTGAATGTCTGCTCGTTTATGCACTCTTGAATTATCTAAAATTAAGCATACATTTTCTAGGCGGAGCACATCTCTTAGATGAATACATAGCTCATTAATATAGCCAGAGAAAATATCTGCATTGACAGTGGAATGAGAGATTGTTTTACAATATAACATCCCACTAAGGGACATGCTTGCAATTAGCGAAATGGAACGTCCCGGAATAGTTGGGATTTGTACATTGCTGCGAGTTCCTTGTTTAGATCTTGACTAAGATCTTTTAAGATGCAAATTGAATGAAGACTCATCTATGAATATTGCATTGGACATTTCATTATTGAAATAGTTATTGAACCAGAGAGCATATTCTTTTCGTGCCGAGATTTTTTCTGGCATATTGACTCTATCCAATTCTCGATGAGACAATTTCATAGTTATTTTTAAATTTTTTAAGGCTCTATTGATTGTCGGAATTGAAATGGAAAAACCATTGTCTTCCTCCTGTTCAAGGCATGCTTTAATCTCTTTTAGTGTAAATTGAGGATTGATGAAGACGATGTTATCAATTTTTACTTGTATTCTTTCCGTAAGAACTGTTTTCTTACTTCCACCCCTTTTAGTATGAACGATCACTGACTTCTTACGAAAATTTCTAACAACTGAACGTGCAGAACTATGATTAATTTGTAACAGTTCTGCTGCCTCTTTTGTTGTTTTTCCTTGTTCCTGAACCATATATATTAAATTCTTCCGGGTTTCGTTTGAAAGTTTACTATATTTAACTCTTGGTCTTGAACTATTTTCTGAATTGCTTTTGGCTTCGGATATATTATTAACAACAATTGGATATTTTATTAATTTTTAATTATAAGTACAGTATCTGTACTTTTATAAATTTGTATAAAATATTTAAGATTTGAAATGTTGAAATTGAATGATAAATGGTATATATTGGTCTGCACACCAACTTGTATTATACAATGATCCAGCGTCCTTTATTACACTACTATTTTCGTAATAAATGTTAAACTTATGAATTTTATAAGGTGTTTGTTTTATTTTAGATATGTCCTATATTTTCCCAAAAACTATGGTCACCAGAATTATAGACAACATTATTCCATAAAGCCAGGTGTATTTGGAAATGCATTTCCCCAACCATAAGTTTGTTTTTCTTATAGATACATTAGTCAATATTTAAATTACAGAAGAAGTAGATAAATATTCTTTCGGTTATCTCACGTGCTGATCTGATCTGTTTTAGCATTTTCCCATTTTCAAATTTATGTAACAAATTAAGATATATTAATTTAATATAAAATTCTATCTTTTGAAGTTAAATCATTTGATGATTTCGATAACATTAAATTAATAAAAAACAAAAAATATTAAATATGCAATAAAAATTTCATTTTTCAATAAATTCTTATTATTGAAACCAAATTGATTTTGGTACTGTTATAATTAAAACCAATAAAACAATTACTGTAATAGCGTTTTAATTAATTGATTTCCTAAAAGACTTCAAGCAAAGTTTTTTCATATTATTTGTATAATGAAAATTTAGATTCTGTGAAAATGAAAGATGTCAAAAGCAGAAAAACGCAAAATATTGGAAATTTAAAAACTATTCGATGATTAGAAATATGTGAAAATTAAAAAAAATTATAACGAAAAAAAATTGAAGAGATTATTAAGAAGTAAAGAACAAATTTTATAAAAAATGAAATTTATTTGAAAAATATATTTTTCAATTTTTATAAATTTATGAAGTTTAAATCGTAGCTCTGTTATTAAAATTATAATCTCTTAGAATTGTTTGAATACTGAATATTGATGATGATATCGATTTGTTTATTGACTAAAATCTTGATTTAGAATAAATTGTTATGAATTCAGAAATGAATAATTATAACTGACAGATATTGTATTTCTTATTTTTCATTTTGGAAAAAAATATAGAAAAATTTATGAACTTTTGTGATTTTCAATATAGTGTAAATGCATATATTCTATTATATTCTAGCTTAAAAATATTTGATATATCGGTTTGGGCAAAATTTCCCCTATAATGCTTATAGTAATAAATTTTTCAAACCTTGTCATAGAATTTGAAAATACGTTCGACAAGAGCTTCGTTGTCTGTCATGTAAATATGATGACATAACTCTTGCACAGAAACCATGTCATCTGGGCCAATTCGATTTACTGCTTCTAACAACCATTCCAGCATTGATATAGGATCACGACTGAGATATCTAATGCAATTAGACTTTGTTCAAGGATTTTATTCATCAACTTACAATAAACGTTTCTGTAATCTCGAAAACTCAACAATTATTTCTGTAAATGGTAATCCATGTTTTTTAGCTAAAGTCATGTACCGACAATCCTCGTATGAATGATTAGTTGTAGGGACGTTCAGAGCTCTAGATTTATAAATAATCCATGCAACGTAATATAATAGCGACGTTTACTTTGCCATTACGGCCCGTACGTTATCGGCAAATAATTTTGGATTGCGCTTTTCCTCTTCACTAGGATGATACAGCGGCAAAAACTAGAATAACGGGAACAAATAAACAGTTGCAAAAATAAAACACAGAGTAATGATTCACTATCTATGTTATCCTAATGAAATGAAGTTGATACCCTTCAGTATTGGAAATTAAATAAAGCAAAAATTCATTCTAAAAACTGATCAAGTGTTCCATAAGATTCCATACAACTAGCAAATAAATATTGAAAAATACAGTGGCTATAATTTTGTATTAAATAGGATGAAAACAGATTAAAAGTGGACAAAAAAATAAATAATTGGTTTAATAAAAAGTAGGAGACGATAAAGATACTTTTTAAACTTTAAATTTTTAAAGGAATTATAAACATGATTTAGTAATAGCTAAATTTAAATTATAAAATGTCAGATAAAAACCTAATTATTAATTTTACGAAAAGATTTCTTCGCTTGTTTATACTGTAACAGTTTCCAGTTTCCATTATAATTTCGAAGAATTTGCTTTCAGTTCAATTTACAATATGCAATCAAAATGTGGGTGTTGCAGTAAAAGCTAATAAAGCTGCAAAATTAAGCAACAAACTAAAGAAATTAGAATACATGGAGATTTGAACTATATTCGCCTCATCACTTCGATCAGGACAAATCCAAGTTGATTGATCAGTAATGAAACTTTGGATCAAGTCAATCGACAATTACATTTTGTAAAAGTGGCCAGGTAACTTATTAGATATCAAAGCTACGAATACGAATTCTTGTTTATCAATGGATCATGTCATTATGATTTTCATTGTAACTTTGACAATTGTGAGAAAAATATAAACTTACAAACAACTGCGTAACACAAGGGAATAGGTAGCTAAATGGAATATGGAAGAATTATACCACTTATAAATATACAACTATTTCAATAACATTTTGCTGCAATAACTTTTCCAAAGACAATGAATCGTAAAATAGTGACTCAAAAACTATCAATTTAATAAAAGTGTTTTTAAGGCAGAACTTTTGCTCTAAATTCTTGAAGTGTTTAAGTAAACCTACATCTTATTGATTATTTTCTCGATAACAATTGTGAGATATTTAAACATACTCTAAAGATTTCTATAAATTAATTGTAATAAAAGAAGTATTTTGTAAAAGAAACAATTCTTTTAAAGTAAAAATAATTATCAAGTAAAACTTAATTATTAGAATAGTTAAAATCAAATTTAAAATTACAATAAAAAGTTTAATAATTTTATTAAATATATAGGTTTATTAAAATATAACTGAAATTAATATAAAAAATAAATCACAATAAAAATACAGTAATTAAAAATCGTATGTTAAATGTATGTATGAATATTTAAAAAGATCCTGCCAAGAAAAATTCCATAGTTTGGATTCTCCTAACTTTGTTTAAATACTGTGTAACAAAAATTTATTTTTATTGAAAGAGTAAATTTACTTGTAATTTAATGATCGATGTAATTAACATCCGAAGTTCAGGAAAAAAAATACTAAAAATAATATTATAAATAATATTGTCGACATTTTTCACTATAAGTTCAACAAATATCGACTTTAATTAAATTATAATTACAGTTCTTTTTGTGTGATAATAGTAGGTAAATAAATTTATAAAATGACTTCAAATTTTTGCTATATCTTTTTATTAAATGTTACTATCAAAATATAAAAAAAAATTATTGCCGAAGAAAAGTGGGAAAAAATCAAGTTATATCGACAGTTTCATAATTATTATTAATCTAAAATCCAAAGCAATCTATAGTATGATTATAATTATATTTACAAAACTTCATGTAGCATCAATGTAGAATTGGTGCAATACCGATATAATGCTATACATTCTGGATCCAAAAAATGCAAGAGAAAACTGGAATCAAGAATCAAAGAAGTAGCATGTGAAATTAATTAAATAAGTAGAGCTGTGCCTCTTATAACATATAATAACAAACTAACTATAGAGCAATGTGCGCTGTATCCATATTATATCCATATCCATTGAGATTCAATAGCCGCACATTTGACAATCGTGTGCGAGAAAGAATACCATTATCAAGTTTCATAAGTGAATGTCAAAAATTACCAGAAATTAGATGCAATAAATCCGAATAGAATATTAAATTTCTATTATCAGGTATTGTTTATAGACAGACATTTAGAGGTCCTAATTTTGTCATTTTATCGCCAAAAAGGTAAAGTGAAAAAATTTTGATTAGTAAATTTCGTTAATGGAATACAATTTTCATAATTATGACTTGCATATATTTTACAGCAAAAGAATGAAAATAAACGAACTGCAATTAATGTAAGAATACCATTTATATATTTAAATTACATTTCTTTTACTACTAACAAATGGAGGGGAATAGAATGACTATAAAATATTTATGAAATTTTATTTGATAATAATTTGTGTTTGTCAAAATACTTCAATCGCAATTGAACTAATATAAATGAAAACTTCAAAAAACATTTTAAAAAGCCAAAAGTATAAATTATAATAACACATGATAATTATTTTACTAAGTTTCACGGAAAAATTAAATCGAGCTAATTTTTTTGGGAACAGCAAATTTAATATTCCCTCAAATATTTGCCTACAGTATTACACCACAACGCGGATATGTATCAATATAAAATTAAGAAAATATAAATTTGTGATTTTTACACATGATGTGAAAAATAAACAATTGAATATTCAGAAATATTTCAAATGGTGCACAATTTTGAAACCATTTTGCATAGTATTTAAAAACTAGAACACTTGTTAAGACAATTAGAAAATTAAATAGTAAGCTACAAAATGTGAAAAACAAACAATTATTGTTACTAGAATTACATTAATCTTCAGCTTATTTTTGACTGTAAATCAATATTTTCCATTTAACACAACTTTTCAGCACTGACTATTCAACTGTTATTGGGACTATTCTATTAATGATAACTTATATTGTTCAAAGTTTTCACCCTCTATTCTGTTATTTTTCAATAAACAGACAGTATATATAAATAATTTTGGCAGATTGAGATTTGCCATTTATTTTTAGCATTGATTTACAAATGGATAGATATACTGTTGCTCAACATATTAAAATTATTCCAATATTCTATCAAAATTTAAAAAAATATTGTGTTTGCACTTTCTATCAATTAATCGTTCAAATAATCGATTTCCAAAAACTTAAATTCGTAAGATTACATTCATATAAAATGTAGGTATAGCAGGAACTCAAGCCTACTGATATTATTGTTTGTATTGTGAATTTACTGATTGGCTCTTAAGCAACTTCAAACCAATTATGATTTTGAAAGAAGAGAATCTTTAGTAAAATTGTTTTTCCAACAAGCAGAATTAACGCTTATGGAGTGATTCTAATCCTTATTTTTGGACGTCCATTGCATGCACAAAAAATGACTGCTTGGTATGCTTTGTGGGTTGATAGTGTAATTGGTCTTTATTTTTTCCAACAAAATGTGGTGCCATTCTAACCATCTGTTATGTTGTTATTGGGAATTAATTATTATTTTTTGGCTTGAATTATACCTATACTTTATGTGAGACGTGGTCTCAACTAGATGGTGCGGCATGCATCGTTTCGAAAAAAAGACTCACATTATTGAACCAAAAGTTCAGAAGTAACATTTTAAGATTTAATCAAGTGAATTGATCTCCAAGATCTTGATATTTAACACAAATGGAATTTTTCTTGTATGGTTATGTTAAGTCGTTAGCTTAAGTTAAAAAACCACAAACTATGGATAATCTTAAATCCAACATTCGTGTTATTTATTTAAGTACCCGGACTATTGAAAATTGAAATTAGGGTTAGAGACACTTGAATTCATACGCTCTAACAAACGCAGTCGTGGCGGACATCTGAATGATAACGAATCCCATATTGAATACACTTAAAATAAAATAAAAACCAATTGAAAATCATTTTTGTTTTAACTTTCGAGAATTCAACATCTTAGAGCTCTTATTGAATAACTCGATATATGTATATACATATTTGTTACTGATTCATAGTCAATTTTTTAATAAAAAAAAGAAATCAGAGGTGAAAATTAAAAAAAGTTCTTATAGTACATGCATATCTATATTTTTATCAAGAGAATAACCTAAATACTTCTTTATTGAATTTCATATTCAAGTAGATATGACCCACTACCAAATCCAGCGACTTATTTACCATCACCAATTTCTGAACAGGAATCTATTCTTAATTATAATTTTTATCCGAACAACAATCATTGAAACATTAATTAAAGAGCTAAACTACACAATCTTGCATCTATTAAATTTTACAAGAATAAAAGTAAAAAAAATCCACATTTAATTAAATTATCATAAACATGCAATAATACTAAATTACCACTAATTTTATCACATAAATTATAACCTTTTCTATGAAAAATACCTGAACATTACTCTTTCCAAACTGCTATTCAGGATTCTAAAATAGTGCTAAGATGTGATATTTGTTAGCCCAATAACTTGATGTTGAAAGAAATTATAAATGACGTGATTTTATTATTTATTTGTCACTGTATTTCACACTTGAAAATCGTAAACTGAGTCTTTATTCTACTTTTAAAGTATTTAAGTATTCTTTTATAACATTTCAGAAGACAGTTTGAAATCTGAATGATATGAAAAACATCCAACTTTTCTTCTTCAAAATGACATATAATAATTTGTTTTCCTGTGACATTTGTTTTATATACGATTTTCTCGTTAGGCATTTCTTCAACGTTAAACATGTCTACCAATAAAATTCTTACTTATATGGGAAAAGTTCTAAAAATTTCTATTGAATTCATTCATAATACCCATTGGACTTCAAATTCATTAGAATACTGCGACTAAAACTCTAACTAAATTCCACACAGTCACCGTTACACTCAATCCTCATTATCATAACCAACAACTTGATAATAATTTTTTTCTAAATTATTTATTGTTACCTACAACTTTTTTTGTACATACAACTTTTTATATTCAAATACAAGTAAATAGTTGCTAGGGTTGTTCAAAAATAAACATGAATTTATCAGCTAACCTTTATTTATTAAATACTATAAACAACTTAGACACTAATTCGTAGTTTTTTTAAAAATGGTAATTTACTGCTAATTATTATAAATTTTATTTTAATTTAAACCCATTGCCCAAATTATTTTTTTCAATTTTAATCGGTATTGACCTGTGCTGAATATCTAATAACTTTCAGGACATATAAACATTGTAAACTGATTGTAGCTTTCAGTTTGCATTAATTAATAAAGGGCTGATAATTTAATTAAGTTGACGAAATTTAAAATGACAAATTAAGTTTAAATATAAAAAATAAGTTTTCTAAAAAGAAATTAAAACTAATTCAATAATAAACTATAAATGTAAAATAATGTAATAACTCAACTATAACATATGCTACTATTTTTGTTATTATTTTATATTTTTATTAGATTTCTCTCGTTATTATTATTAATAACAAATAATTAAAAATTCAGGAAAATCTATTGAATCTTTAATCTGTTAATATTTTATATACAGTCAAATCTTGTTACTATTCTACCTCGATACTAAGCCACTCTCGCTATTATACTACTTTTACTAGGTTCCAACAAAATTAAATATAAAATAAATTTACTATACCACTCTCTACTCTCGCTACTATGCCTATATTGTGTAACTGTCAAAAGGCACGAGTTTTTAAAAACTTATGTTTTTGCACAATGCTCTATTATCACTCACGTCCCAGAGGAGAAGCGATAAATTAAGTCGAACTGCACACAACATTTAATACGTACATGCATTGTATGACTGTGTCAAGGTCAAACACGCGATGCTTCTCGTAGATAACAAATACAAAAAGCCAATCACAAGATGTACAGCGGTGACAAGTCTAAAAACCGAAGCTAATAAGAGAATATAAAAGCGCGAGCATACATAAACACTCACATAAAGTGACGAAATGTTTTTTTCAAATTCAACTCATAATGTCAGATCAGAAACTTTACTCGAAAGACAAAAAAGGAAATCATCAATACTGTGAAGAGGGAGCCGAATCAAAGCAAGTTGAACAAGGAGATAAGGAAGAAATGGGGCATCGAAGTTAAGAGAACCACCGTGAAAAGCATTCTCAGCAAAAAGGATGCAATCGAGACCGCAATCACATCTGGTGTTCCATCGAAGCGCATGAAGATTACAGAAGCACACGACCCGAAGCTTGATGAGGAAGTGCTCATATGGCTGAAGCAAGCAAGAGAACAGAATTTGCCTGCCAGTGGTGATTTGGAGAAGCCGATGAAATTGACCGAGCTGAAACATATTCCAGACTTCTTAGCGAGCGACGGTTGGTTAGACAATTTTAAAAAACAATACGGCATCATGTTCAAGACGATGCATGGCGAAGCTAGAGTAGTAGATTTACAATCTCTTCTTGAGTGGCAACAGCAAATTCTCCGGCCATTACTCACAAAGTTCTCTACAGACGACGTCTTCAACCTACATGAGACAGGACTCTTCTGACAACTACTTCCGAACAAGACCATGGCTTTCAGAGGAGACCAGTCTACAGGTGGAAAGAAAAAAAAGCAAAGGATCACTCTTTTAGTTGGGCCAAATATGAGTGGCAGCGAAAAGTTTGCTCTTCTAGTGATTAGCGCTTCCAAAAGACTACGTGGCTTCAAGATCAATGAAATCCCGGTCGAATACAAGACGAACTCTAAGGCATGTATGACGTCGAAGCTTTTCGAGGAAATATTGCGTGCGTGGGACAGATGACCTAGCTAGCAGGGACGTAGAGTGCTGGTTTGCCTTAATAACTTTGCTGGCCACCCTCCCGAGATCGAACTGAACATTCAACTAGTCTTCTTCCCATCCAATATGACAGTCAACTTGCAACTGATGGATCAAGGAATCATAGAAAACCTCAAACGCCACTACAAGAAGTTCCTGCTGTGTCACCGACTTGAGGCCATGGATGAAGGAAAGGAGTTTAAGTTTACGCTGCTTGACGCTTTACATGTCGCTCGATGTGCTTGGTTGCAGGTCAGCAAGTCGACTACTATAAATTGTTTCGAGAAGGCTAAGTTTATTGAAGAGGAGATCCAAACTGAAGTAAATGATGCGGAGCTGCTCGATATCTGGTAAGCTCTGCCCTCCCAAAAAATATGAACGAGAACGAGGAGATCAAGCTGTCTGACCTTCTCAAAGCAGGTGAGCGCCTCGCGACTGGTGGGACTTTTACACTGGAGGAGATTGTGGAGAAGATGCTAAGTGGTAAAGAGCCGATGGGAAGCAAGTATGACGATATGACTGTTGAGGAGAAAGTCGTTTCATTCGAGGAAGCTCGGCGCGCTTAGAGCACCTTACGAAGTTCATGCACCATAAAAATGGAAAGACAGGTGTGATGCAAGCGTGCGATCAGTTAGATAACGAGATCCGCCAAAAGAAGATGCGCCAAATGATAATTCTTGAGAGCTTTGATTGGATAAGTAACTTGAAAAAAATAAATCCATTTTACAAACCCTCGTTACTATGCCACTCTTGCTCGATCCTGGCAGGTGGCATAGTAACGAGATTTGATTTTATTTCCATATAACAAAAGATAAAAATTTAACACAAAATTTCCAGTACCAGCTATTTTAATATTTTAAAGTCCTGGGAACTCTCAACCTTATATAATAATTTCAATATTCATATTAATAAATTGGAAACATTCAGAATCATTTATATTTATTGCATACACTATATTGATACAATTAAACAAATAGTAAGATATATTTATAATAAATGTTTCATTGATGTCATATCTGATAAACAAAAATACAGATCGGATAGAAATTGGATCAAATAAACATAATATAGAGAAAATTACAAAATAGAAAAAATTATCATCTGGCTTATATTCTGAAAATCTGGAAATTACCGAAAACAGATTGATTAGGATTTTTTTTAATTTAAAGAAGAAAAATTGGTATAAACAACCCCAAAACGTTTTAACATTTAAAAATGATGCTGCCGATTATGACGATGTAATAATAACAATAGATAATTAATAATATTAATAATTAATGATAAATTATAATAATTAATAATAAATAATAATTGTTCCTGTTTATTATAACTTCAAAGGGAATTCCCAGGCATTTTAAAGATTTGTTAGGAGATTTTATGAAATGCATATATTTATAAGTTCTGTAGAAATTCATTAAATTCTTAGATTTGAGTTCACTAGATTGACCTTTTCCATTGGATTTCAAACCAAGCAAACCCTGTCGCCTACCGCTTCCCACTCTTTTTCTAGGTGAATTCTCACTTAATTTCAACACAAACAAACTAAAAATCTTTAGTATAAAAACAATGAAAGAAAAATTATTTTAAAATGTTATAATATTAATTTTTCTCTTAGTATTCTACAGTTTTAACAACTTCATTAACAACAGGTCAATAATAATAATAATAATAATAATAATAATAATAATAATAATAATAATAATAATAATAATAATAATAATAATAATAATAATAATAATAATAATAATAATAATAATAATAATAATAATAATAATAATAATAATAATAATAATAATAATAATAATAATAATAGATAATAATAAGGATAATTATAATAATTAATAATAATAAATAATAATAAAAATAATAATATTAATTAATAATAATAGTAATAAATAATAATAATAATAATAAGGATAATATTAATAATTAATAATAACTAATAATAATAATAATAATAATAATAATAATAATAATAATAATAATAATAATAATAATAATAATAATAATAATAATAATAAATAATAATCTCTCTATATATAAAAAAAGCTAAGGGTCCCCTCTATCCGAATTTTACTTTTTTTAATTTAATTTATTTTTATTTTAGTTTATTTTTTTAAATTTTTAAATTTTTTTTTTATTTATTTATTTTTTTATGAAGTATTTATTCTTTTGTACTTATTGTTTTATATTAATTAGAAACGGTTTATCTTTTATCATAGTTATGTAAACATATAATAAACTGAATCTTACTCCTGTCAAAGAATACCCTGGATATTAACTTTAACATTAACCCCACGTTCTAACGTGGTTGGTGAAGCGAAGCTAACAGGGACAGAGCCCCTAGTAATACTAATAACAATAATAATAATAATAATAATAATAATAATAATAATAATAATAATAATAATAATAATAATAATAATAATAATAATAATAATAATAATAAATAATAATAATAAACAATAATAATAATAATAATAAATTAATAATAAAAAAATAATAATAAATAATAATAAAAATTAATAATAATAAAATAATAATAAATAATAATAATAATAAATCATAATAATAATATTATTATTATTTAAAATGTAAAAAGATCACCTCAATTTCAACAAACGTATGTATTTGAGCGAAAAGCATCCATAATAAAGTCCATCTAAAAAAAAGATAGAATTATTATCAAATTCGGCGATCAATGGAACTTACACTCCTGGGCCATCCCAAGTCCAAGTGATTGAATCCTAAATGCAGACAATAGAGATTAATATCGAAATATTGTAACGAAATTCCCAACTAATTTATTGGGCCATCGAAGTACTACTGGCTGAATAGGACATCCAGGAATAAATGCACCTAGAGAATAATAACGTAACATAGAAAAGAGCAAATTCGAACCATTTTTGAAATTAATGAGACACGACCGATTAGTGCAGGTGCCTTCCGGAAAAATCAGCATTTGGGGCCATGTTTCATTGCAATGAGATCGACGCTTGATTTCATCAATAGTAGTTTGCCTGGAATTTGGATCTTCTCTCGTCACAAGTATTGGTTGAGTCATTCTCAATAAATCTGTATGTGAAATACATCATAATGTATAAACTAGATGTATAACAAAGTCCCCTTTCCCGTTATTAATACAAATGAGCAAAACTCTTCAATAACACATCAAACATAAAATAAAAAAATCATATTTAATTAATCATAATGAAAATTAATCCCAACAATCAAATATTGCCCTTGATAAATTCGGTAAATTGGAAAGATATATCGAATTCCTAATATTCAGTATACAATTTTTCTATACAATTCATATAAAAGACAAATGCTTTTATTAAACCTATCATTACTATACCGATAAATATCCGCAAGAGAATTAAGTAAATGATACTAAATATTTTATTACATATTATATTATATATTATTAAATTATACAGGTAAATTTTAATTTATTTCTCCATATTTTTGTCGAATAAGTAAAATTATCAATTTATTGATGATATCTCATTTATTTTATTCTTTACTTTATGAAGATGCAACAGAATGCATTTAGCCGTGATTTAACCAACTTCTCCATCACTGACGACTTGTTTATAGTTAAACTCATTATTTTCGCTGCTAAACCACTCCTCAGATGTACGGATGTCAAATATGCTGGGGAAATGTTCTTTTTCTTCTTTGCCATGACGGTTTAGAAACTTACCGTGTTTAGATATTAGATTTACCACTTTTGTCACCATAGACTTTGATATAACAAGGAAATTTAAATTTCAGGCCGATTCTCCAGCAATCATTTGAAATCCTTTTTGTTTCTTGCAAGATAATCGAATCTTCCAATAATAGCACTTTTCATAGGATTAAAAATTCAAATTATTGACCCTTTTTATCAAGGGTCTTTCGGAGGTAATCAAACTTATACCAAAAATATTGTCATTAAAGAGTTATTGAATTAAACCACATATCAAATCTTTTTTTAACATCCAAATCTATGGATAATTATGTATTTAAAATTATGTATTTGGATTGATAACATAATTCCGTCATTTTTGACGGGTTATATCTAGTTTTTTTATTTTACTTTGTAATTGTATAATACCTGCATTACTAATTATTACATAATATATTTTTACACTGTGTCAAAAGGCAATCATATACAAATATATAGCTTTAATGGGAATTTCCAATTGGCGACATTGGAATTTTTGTCAAAATGTAATCATTTTGATAAAACTGGCATATAAATGGGATATAATCATAATTATTCTCTTAATATTCGTGGATTCAACTGAATATTGAAGAGAATTGCATTTTTAGACAAAATTTTTTAATTTTATGGATTTTGCACAATTGCACAAATATTAAATTTTCATTTGATGGGTGAAGTTATTTTGAATAAATGAGTTTATTAGACTATTTCTTATGTTGTAGAACACCGACCATATAATTCTAAAAAGATCAACACCCTGATATACATATGTTTAATACTGTAAAATTAATTTTAATAGGCCTTCAGAGTTGAAATATTTTAATAAACTGGTTACTTTATAAAACAGTTTCTAATTGAGACATCTTTATCAAGAATAATTGTAACATTAGTAACATCACTAATTTTATTTTTAAAATTCATTAGTCATAAGATCGATAAGTGGTAAAACTATTTCATTTTATTTTATAAACATGATATCTAGGGAAACAGCAAAAAAGTAGGATGAACAGATTTTCTTCAAATTAACAAAGTTAAGGGGATTTTATAGTAATGATCATTGGGTCAATCTAGAACCTCATAAATCATGACAATGCCCATACGCTCGTGTTTGGGCGATGTCTTTGCGTGTTGACTATCAATACATGTTATGTGAAATGAACTAAATTATTCAATCAGACATAAATGAAAGAAGAATTAGAATTTTTATGTAACTACAAATACCTAATTTTTGTATTTATGCGATGATGGACTAACACAAAGAGCGATTGCTGTACGTCTCCAATATACCCTTATTAAACACTTGTAAACTTGATAGATGAACAAAAGCGATTGTTGCTATAAATTTTAAGTGTACAGCATTTTCCACATCCTCTCTATAAAATCTGATAATCTAAATTCTTAAATTTCCTTCCGTATATTACGACTAAGATAGAGAACCCACACACCATCACGTTTATAACAGCTCTTCCAAAGTCAACCATCACACGAGTTGGTGCTCAGTGTATAAGTGCAATGGGTAATTTCTGAAACACTAACAATATATGGCTTCATTCTTGTCTGGAAGAACCAACTTTGCTTGGATTGTTATCAGGAGAACTGGTCGCATTCCATAAATTATGTATTATTCACAAGCACTCTTGAGCAATATTAGTTGTTATGTTAGCACCCACTGCATTTGTGGACTGCCACTTTCGTATTTCACGTATTTTGAGTCTGATAGGATATAGAAGATGGTTGTCTCATGTTATTTCTTCACCATCCCATCGATTGTTCCGTGTAATGACTCTTCGGGAATATTTAATTCTTAATTCACATTTCCAATATTCAGTTGATAAAATTTTACTCTGGTTATTAAAAGTGTAGTGGTAACCATTAGTCGTAATCAATAGAGGCTGCTTTCTGATAGTTTAGTTACTGATTAATTATTTTAAAATTTAAATATTCGTTGTTATTAATAACGAGTGAAATGGCTATTTCGTAACTTTTAGAGTTAAATGTTATTATTTGAAGACACCGGATAAACCAGATTGTTGTAGTAGACCTGTTGATTGTAAACGAATTTTCGTGATACCATAGGAATGATGTGTTCACTGATGTGTATTTTGAACCGTGCTCTATTCGCCACATGTCAGTGAACAGGACTTATGTTGAATTTATGTTTAATTTCTTTGAAAAAAATTGGCTTGACTTGCAAATTTTGATATTTACTATTTTTGTGTTAGTACAATTTGTGCTTTAAAAACCTGATACTTTCCAGCGACAGCGACTATAGTTATTATTAAAAAATTAATAACTCAAAAAACTCACCTGAGAAGCTTTAGTGTGTTAGAACTACTAATATTTATACCACTATTAATAATTAATTAAATTATTATTATTAATAATAATAATAATAAATAAATAGTTAAACATACAAGGCAATGATTTAATTATAAGATAACGCCAATCAAACATTCTTTTCACGATATATTTCGACAGTTTTCTTGTCATCATCAGGTGGGATATAATAACTATGTAAATTAAGGATTTTAAACAAATTTATGTAATTATTATATAAAAACTTTTATTTAATAAAAATATTTAATTATTTTTAAAAATTATAATTAAATTAATATTATATATATATATATATATATATATATATATATATATATATATATATATATATATATATATATATATATATATATATATATATATATATATATATATATATATATATATATATATATATATATATATATATATATATTATATATATTATATATATATATATATATATATTAAATATATTATAATTTAATATTTATTTATTATTATTTTATTAATATTTATTAATATTTAATTATTATTTATTTATTATTTATTTATTATTATAAGATAACGCCAATCAAACATTCTTTTCACGATATATTTCGACAGTTTTCAAATGTAAGTAAATAAACAAATAATAATAAATAAATATTAAATTTATTAAAAAAAAATCATTGGTGAAATTGGAAAAAAAGTTCTTATAGTTCTTATAATAAAATAAATATTAATAATTATTAATAATAAGAATAAATAATAATAATAATAAATAAATTTTGCAGTTCAAAAGAAAATGTGAAAAGTGAAAAAATCGAACATCTCGAACATTTCTCGAAACTAGACTAATCTCTCTCCCATTTTCTCACAATTTTCCAGTAATTATTTCAATTCTCAAATACTAATCCACTGGAATCGTATTTCATGTATTTTATAATTAATTTTAATGTGATAAATTTTATAAATATTTACTCTTACATCCAATACAAGAATTAGCTGTCTCCGTTTTGCCAATAACTGAATTCATTCCTAGAAACACGACAAATAATGAATCCAAAAATGCTGAATGAGGAGCCAGTACAAGTATTGGAGCTTCTTTACTGGTGCATCGCCGTCCCTTTACTTTTATCCAATGGATTGAACCGAAAAAATATGACATTCGTGCAAATATCAAGAACAAAGGTAGCATTATGTTCCTAAAATTATAATTCCATCAAATGTGAAATATTGTGTAGTAACAATATAAATTGATATTACGTATATAATACGATTGAAATAAAATTATTAAATAATATGATCAAATATTTTTATTTCATATATGTAAGTACTTTTAAAGGACGATTATTTTCCATTTTTCCATTAAAATTGTGCTCATACATTGAATAGTATGAGGATTATTATTATTTTTCATTATATTATCGATAAATATTATTTTTATAACTAGCCATAACTAGCCGTTTCTGGGAATTTGTTTCGTTTGTTCATAGAGGAGCATTAACCATATTACTACATCTCACAAAGAGCTCAATATTTCAATTGTGTCTTAATACTTATATATTATCATCATAAATTTTATCGGCTCACAAATGAAGTATAATTTTCATTATATATAGTTTTATTTCTTGGACCTACTCGACTTCCTTGTAATGTCAATCTTAATATCTAACTTAAGTGCATATGACAGATAAATCACAATGGAAATTTAAGTGAATCTCTATGGATTGGAATTTTATATCCGCCTGTAGTTTCTATAGTTAGCTGATACCAGGAGAGCTTGTGTCAATCAACTTGTATTCTACTTTTTGTTTTAGTATTCTGCGTAGATGTGTATATACACATCCGGTGCATTATGCCTGAGATATCCATTATGTTTTATTACTTAGGGTGCAAAAGAAGTTCGCTTTGTTACACCATTTCCAAATTTGTCCAATGGTTCTGACTACATGTCACTAAAAAGTATATTTTCATTTATCCGATAATGTATACATTTGTCTGCTTATAGAAGATTGAATATGGAAATGATGCATCGTTTACTTGTCTGAACTTGTATATTTTTATACTGATATAATTTTTGTGCAAACTTTTAGTACCACCAATTGGTATATAAATAACAATATCTGTTCTCTTAATAACTAAAGTTAGTCACTACAATACAATTTCATTACCACCGCTTAGTTTGTCAAACAATGTGAAATAACAGAGAATCAGAACATCAAAAATCGATAAACATTTATCTGGTGCTACAATTTTATTTATAAATCATTCTGCTCCTTATGATGACAGAGTAGAGCACCTTGAGGACTATGCCTCGTCAGATATTTGGCTTGAAAAATTTTTCAGGGGGAGGGGTTTAATTTTTAAAACTTACAATATAATCAGAGGGTTTTTAAATTAATTGAAAATTAAAAATTAAAAAGAATAAGAAAAAAAATTTAACAGATTTAAACGTTTACAAATTTACAGATTATTTTAATATAGCATATTTCATACATTAGCAACACCTTAAAAATTCAACTCTAAAAATCACGCAATTTAATCGCAGCAAATAAATTATCTCAATTAAATTAATTGATATTTAAAACCATCTTTAATATGTGAATTTTATGAGTATGATTCGCACTAATGACTACAGTAGATCATAAATCCATTATTTATTTAACAGTAATAAAGATTTACAAAAAATAATCATATATGAATCTTCAACAAAACATGCGTCATATATAAAGTTCATTGGCAAGGTTTCTCATAAAATGTTCATAAAAAAACATGAATTATAATAAAAATGATAAATTTTATAAACACATTAAAATTTCAAATATCTCCTAATTTATCACCACAGAAATTTTACTAAATTTTACTAATATTCATGAGATTTATATTATTTTTCTACGAAAATCTATTTTAGTTTGAGAATATTAATAAATGTGAACAGAAACTGCAGACAAATAGCAAGCAAATTCGTGAGTAAAAGCTGCCAGAAACAATTTTAAATGTTTAGGATGTGAAACAATCCATGCCTATGACAACCAATATATAAAACTGTGATGAAACTCCGAAAATCGTGAAATAATGCTATACCTGACTTAGTAAGTGATTCACCGTAAACTAGTCCTAGGCGGGTGGGTCAAAATTTTCAAAACCTTTTAAGTATCGAATAAACATTAAAAATGGTTTATTCTTCAGTATGAAAGCAAAAAATTTTATTCTTAGTATTTTACCTGCTAAAATTTGAAAAATTTCTTGGGAATTCAAATTGATCTCATAAATTTAATATCTGAGTTTTGCTTTTTGTCAGTCCATAAGCAAAATTTTTATACGATCAACATTTCTCTCATGTCGATAAAATGAGAGGAATATGATCAGTTTTCTATATCTAAATCAAAAGAATTGCATCATCTGGCAATAAAAAGTAGCGGAAGTAATAAGTATTAAACAGAGAATTTCTGCATTTATAATACTTATTTAAATAAAATATAGAAATATATAGTTGACTCTGACGTTCATTGTCTTTACTAGTGATGAATGAATTCCTATTATTACAGATTCCAAACGAATTATTTGATAACAGGAGACATTTGATGAATATGTTATACTAGACTTAATTGGTACATACCTTTTTGTATGTATGTTTAGTTCAGTGGTCGGTTTTAGATATTCGTCAAGAAAGACATTGGTTTTTAATTTTAAATATTTGGAGAATATCAACTTTATATAACCAGTTATCCAGTGCTTGATGGGAGGTTTATTTAATTTTACCACAAAAGAATTATTAAATTTATGAACAATTCAATTTATCTATTTGTCCTTAATTGTACAAATTACTAAGATAAGTGAACTCACATTTTTATGGATAATTTTTACCAGTAATATTTATTTATCTTCGAATTTTCAACTATTTGAAAAAAAACAAAGGGTTTTCACTATAAATAAAAATTTTTAATGTATTGTTTAATAATTGGTCAAATTTTGAATTATAAAAATATCCGTGTTTGAAAAATGTAAGGCAAAAAAATAATAGCAAGTGAAAAATCCCTAAGTATGATACTTAAACAATGAAACTGACAATCCTCTATAATTGTGACCGATTATGACATGAAATCTCGACACTTAATTCCTGGATTTTTAACGAAGTTGCTTTCAGAAGAAATTTTTTTATTGATACGTTCTAATATAGCAATTACATCTAGATTGTGTGTTTTTATAATGAAATAAAATCTTCCTAATTAGGATGTTTGCTAGTGTATTGAAATAAGATTTGACTTCTTAGGAATACTAATAATATACAATTTTTAAATAAAGATTCTTAAAATTATGAAATTACGCATACTAAAACGGAAATATTGGAATTTTCATTTGTAACTGGTAATTGACAAGTGATTCGTTATAATTTATATAATTTATATTAACCGTAAATGAAAGTTCATTTCGCACTTATTTATTTGATAAATGGATATTTTAAGTTTACTGCAAATTCCGAGATTTCTTATTCATAGACTGGACTGACTGCGCTCAGATAGAACAAATATTTACTTGGGATACCAAATTAATAAATCTTCAAAAAAATGTTACTCATTAACCAGAAATGTAAATAAAAATTATGTATTATTTATTAGTGTCGAAATAATTTATCCAATATTTTCAGTAAAATTTTTGATCTTTTAATAATTTTTATATCTTCATAAATAACGTCACGCGCCTAAGGGAGAGGTGGTTCATACATTTGAGGCGACGTGACGAATGGGAAGGGCGAGGCGTTGTTAGATCTTTAAATCCTTTAATTAATATTCAAAGTGCCCATTCTACAGGGATTTTGAATGTAAAGTCAAACCTCTCACAACGCGCTAGATACGTTCTCGAAAAAGGCCACGTAGAAAGAAATCGCGTTTTAAGCGATATAAACTTTATAGGAAATATGTAGAGGCCGGTTCCAAATAAGAAGCGGTGTGTTTACTATTTAAAAAAAACTTAATTGGTCGATATTCAAAATATAATCAGCATTATATACTATTCAACAAATTTCTATTTAAATTTAACATAATCCAGGTAAAAAAAAGAAAAATAATTTATAAATTAAATTAAATTAAATTAAATTCAACTTAATAAAAAAACAAAATATAGATTTAAAAGAAACCCAGATGCATATTCACTTAAATCTTCTTCATCACTGCTACCTATAATGCATGTCCCGCGGGGGCTCAGCAGAGCTCCTTGTTAACTTTTTAAAAATTTTGCGAGCCCCTTGTTGTTCTTTCAACCGTGATTTTGCGCTTCACTTCAAATTAAAATTTCTATTGTTTTAATGGGAAAACGTAAAATATAGAACTATTTTTTCGTAAAATCAAAATATTAAATTTTATATTTTACTAAAAAAGCAAAATCGGAAAAAAAGCATTTTTTTTCTGGACGAAAAACACCTAAATTTTTTTTGTGAGTCTTTTGTTGTTTTTTTCACAGCTCACCACTGCCTATAAGTCCATGGCGCCGAAAACGTTTTGGTATAATTTTCAAATCCGATTCTTAACTATATTCTTCCCCAAGATTGTTAAATCTTTTGGCCGTTAACGGTTTTGTCGTCAGATTTACAATCTTCAATCAGGAAGTGTTTGACTGAATCTTGTAATCAAATCTATTGTCTGTGGATTCTTCCTTTTCATGTAAAACAGTTGAATGTTTGTAGAGCCTTTTGTTCGATTACATTTCCGTCCAAAGGTAGCCGTTTTTGTCATATCTTCTACCCACACTATGAGAGTATGTTCCATTTTTTCTATTACACTTGCTCTCGGAGGAGACGTAATTTTGGCAAGTACAGATGATTCAGACGCTACATAATTTTTAACCTTTTCTTTTGCTTTTTTGATTGATCTAATTGTTGACTCGTTTAAATTAAAATATCTGGCGACATCTGTTGTCTTTTCTTGATTGTTTAGTTTATCCAAAATTTGTATTTTGGTTTGGAGTGAGATAAACTTTTGTTTCTTAATATTCGATATTTTGACGGCTATAATAAATGTTTCACTTAATCTAAACTTCAAAAAATTGAATTTACTTACTGCCCTGCATAATAGAAGTTAATTTAATGATTTTAAACAATGTTATATCAAAATTATACCAAAATTTACATATGGACGTATAGTCATAAACTTATTATATTACCTATTTAATAATTCAATCTTACTGATATATTCACTGTAAAATAAAAATAATTGTTGTGATCCGTTTTGTTCTATGGCTGAAAACAAACTAAAATGTACATCACAAACGATTGAAAACGATAACGTCTCGTAAAAAGTAAATATGTTTGCTGAATCGGGATTCCGATTACGATGTACAAGCATCGTGTTGTAAGAAAAAGAAATCGAAGTTTCCGCATTCTTCTAACTGCGTTGTAGCGAAAACGCATTAAAAGAGTGACGCGTTATAGTAGGGTTTACTGTATTTAAATAATTTAACTTGTATATTTAATATTTGGAATGATGTTATTGTTTGTTAAATTTTTGCTATGAGGACAATTTTTAATTTTTAAATTAAATTTATTTTTGTATTTAAAAAAATTTTTTTGTATGAGAATGTTAACAATTTTGTGCGTTTTTTAAAATTTAAATAATTTTTATATGATTAAATGTTTTTTAAGATTTTATCAAAATATTTTTTAGTTTGATACAGTTTGATTACGATTATTAGTTGTTAAGTTGTTTGAATATTATTATTTTCACTTAGTAGTTATTAATACGATTCTTAGCCTGAAGAAGATTGTTAAACGGTGGAAATACATATCAATATCATGACCTAAATTTCTTATTTATCTTTCCTTATAGAGGTTGAAACTCTAGGCCAGAGCTCTGTCTACACAATTCTTGTCAAACAAAATATTCAACTGACGATTTGAAGTAAACATGAAAATTTTAAACCATTATTTGAAAATCATTGATAAAACTTAAAATTAAACAATGAAAGGTAAACTCTAAGAAAATCAAATGTGATGAACAAATATGTAAATAGCGGAAAGTTGAAGTGTTTAAACCGTTATTACTCATTTCAACTTGTCGGTGCAAATCAGATTAAACAAGCAATACAAATTCTTAACAAGACTAAAACACGATGAATCAGGAAGTAATTGTAAAACGTTCATGTCTAAATTATTTTAATATCGACATTGTCCAATCTGCATTTTTGAATGCATATACATTTTATTTCAATTTATTCAAGTTTAAATTAAAATAACTATAAATTTTGTTAATATAAATATATAAATAACGTATATTTATTAATTATGCAATTATTATTTGATAGTATCAAATATAAAAAAATATATTTTAAAAAACACCAAATTAATCAAAAAACCAACTTTCTCCATCCATCCAATGGAGATATAAAATCATTGTCGGATTTGCCATATAATGCAATAAAAGATATCAAGTAAGCCATACTAAATGTCATTAAAAATCCGACAATTCTGACTGGCATTATCGTGATAGTAACAATGAACATCTTAACAAAGTATGTTATTTACCAATTAAAACCAATGACAAATAAAGAATTAACTTTAAGCCATTGAAACCATGGTATATTCCACGTGTAAATAAATGGATTGATAACATCTGGAGTTTGAGTTCTATTTTTATTGAAAAAAGTCGAGAACCTTCCATTTAATTGTAATAAGAATTTTAGATAATCGAAATCAGTAGTTGTTTGGGTTTTACTAAAAGTCATTCTAAATCCAGTGTCTTTCAATCCATTATCATTTATATCAAAAATTAAGTTGATTCAAAATTCCTCGAATAATAACAATTTAAACAAACAAATTCTTGTGTAGAATTAATTGTATGGATAGTATTTACTATATAACTAATTGAGTAATAAAGATATTTCAGTTTACTTTTCACAGAAATTAATTTGTAATTTAATCAAAAGTTTAATACTTATCCAAATCATTAATATCTGTTAAAATACTAAATAACAAAGTTCTGTAAAAATTTAAGTAAAATTTTAAATGAACTAATTGTAGAAATTTGCATAGTTGTTTAATTATTAGAAATTTCGAAGAGTATTTTAGAAAAATAAGTTTTTGTCCTATTATATTCACAGACGTAAAAACCTATAGATGCAATGTGCAAATTCATTGAGCAAAAAGCGTTTATAGACTCCAAAAAAATAAATTTGTTTAATATGCATTAAAGGTGGAATTCTCTAAACTCTTGCTGCAATGAATTTTGATCTTGTTACCACTAATCACTTTACCGTAAATCATTTTTGTCCATATTGTGAGTTGATAGATTATTTCGTCTTTATGGCATTAGTTTACATTGTCCTCGAAATACCAAAGGATTCTACTTTCTTCTAGTTGTATCCTATCATCTATTTTTAGTGACGTAACTTAGTTGAGAAAAGTAGAGAGGTAAGCAACGTTACCAAAACTACTCTCGACTAATTCTCATTAATGGATTCTTGACTACTGATAGAGGAATTTATGTGTTTCTCATTATTTCCTGATCCTACCTAGAAAGTAAAGGATTCACATGTTTTTATGTAAGTAGACTGTTAAGGATATCTAAATAAAAAATAATGAATAATTAGTGTTAAATTAAATTAAATGATTGGGGATAAAAGGTTTAAAATAAAATATGTGTTGCTTCGCAATCTTGTAAAGTGGAAGCGAGTGGAAGAAATGAGAAAACAAAAGATAAATAAAAAGAATACATAAAAAGCAAACAATCAAATATTGGAACAGCAAGGTCATTTTTAACTAAAAGTACTAATCAAAGAAAGGAAAACAAAATCAAAATATAATTGCCATATCTCGATAGCCTGGTCGAGATAATGATAAAATATCACCGGGGAAGCCGGGAGATGGCATCTTCTAAATATTAAATTATTTATCTCTCAACAGTTGTCAGAATTATTATAAGAATTGGAGAGTACCAAACGAAACGTGTGGGAAGAGATATTGAAATTGAAGTTTAAAAGAAGAGAAACAGACAGAATTTGCAAAACATAAGACAAAAACAGAAGTTGAAACGAGAAAAATAAAGAGAAGAAACCCTACGATGAAGTGCTACTGAAACAGGAAGCAATGAGAAATTTAAGGGACCCGTCGAGGTTATATACATTTTCTGGAGTTTGATTAAAAGAGTAGTTTAGTGGTTATTTATTGAACTATTACCCACTGTGTGTTGTAACAAGTCTGGAGATTAGAGTCTTGAGTGTTGAATTCTTTGTGGAATTGTGTTCAGCAGAAATCAACTCGATTGTAATTGTGATAGACAATAACTTATTGTAATATAAAGAATTTGTTGTTCTTGTTGATATTTGAAGACACGCTTGGAATCAGATAGGTAGTTATTAATTTGAAATTTCCGGTGACAATATCCCAACAAGACTCATGTTCGGATTCTGAAGTTATCAAAAGATCATTTCATATGGCGTGTAGAAGAATAAACGAATAAAAGTTCGTGTTATAACGTGTTAGATTTCGCTTCTTTGCCGTAGAAGGAGAGCTGACAGCGCACAGGTTGATAATGGGTGCCGGTTGGGTTGTCTTATTTGAGAAAATGGGGGTTGGAGAGAGTGAGGTCGACGCAAATAAGAATCATACAGCACATGCGGGCTATGTTCATCGAACTTCTGGGAGCAAGATATGATGCACCGGAAGGAGGCTGCCCGTTCGGTCGAGAGCAGACTGCAAACTCGTGACTTCAGTTCACGTTTCATGTAAACTTGATACAAGGCCTGTGATTATTCTTCTATCAGGGTTCCCTAAGCCCTGCTCTCAGTGATAAGGCTGTCGTGGCAATGCTCCAAACTAAGGATTTTTTGTTTCACCTTCATTTGAGCAGGATTAAATCAAGTGCCCTCTAAGCGATTGACCTTCGAATTCAGCAACCGGATATTCTCCTGTAGTGTTTCGACGAATTTATTCTTGTCCGAACACGCGAATCAGGGTTTCAATTGGGAATGGGTCTGTGTTATATTACTGTAAAAATAAAAAGATAGAAATAAAATGAAGTAAATTGTAGTGCTTAACGAAGTTTATTGTCTGCAGCTTGGTCGAAATATCGTCAATGAGTGAAAGATCAGGGGGAAACAACCAGGTCCCCGTGACGTAAAGAATGATCTTTCCCTTTATTTAAAATATAATTTTACCCCGTTTTCTGAATTTTTTGACATTTCCGCTGACCTCGTAAAAAAGTTTAAATACGAATAAAGATTTTAATACGAATCATACTACGAGCGAAAATAGTGATTATATATTGATTATAGTGATTATAGTGAAAATATTCAGATCTTAATATTAATATTAATAAATGGGAATAATAACAATAAAGATGAGAATCGGCCGGGTTCTGGTAAAGACAATAACAATATTCTAGTTATTATGAATACTAACCTCATTTATAATAATAATAACCTGCTTAGTAAGAATAAAAGATATAATGTCAACAATAATTCTAATGATATACTTAAGGTCCCTAATGGCAATGATATAACTTAGTTCGATCAGGCTAATAATATGAAGATAACAAAAACCTAATTCATAATGATGTTCAGAATAATAAAAGTTGAAAGTTGATAATAATTGTTGTGGTTTGGTCCTTCTTAGCTGATGGGGAATTATTGTCATTGGAAGGACTTTCTATGACTGCAGTTGCATCTAACAACATTATTGGTTCGTTGGAATTACTTCGAGGTAGTGGTGTTTCATTGTGCTGATCTCTAGTAGCTGACTTATTCACATCTTTCGTAATTTCAATATTGTTTGCTCTACAATAATTGTATCCATCTGCATCTATAATAAGCAGAGTGACTGATGAAGGATTTTCTTTAATTCTTTTAACAACTTGTTGATAGTTTTCGTCACAGACATTGAAACCTTTTACTTCAATAATAAATCGTTTGTTAACAGTCTAGCTTGGAATGATGGAGAATTCGCTTCGACGTGACCGATAAATTGACGGGGTTAATTGGCTTCCTGAACGTAAATTAAATCCATAGCCTTCAAAATCATTCTTTTCAGAAGAGTGCGCAATCTGTATGGCAACAGAATGGTGTATTTAGTGAAAATTTCAACGACCAATAAAATTGTCAATTGATGGTTTATATGTTGATATGAATGAGTAAGTTCAGCTAAATTAAATTTATTATTAACATCTCTAGTAAATACCTGATTAGATTTTATTCCGTCTTGATCAACCGAACATCTCGATTAATAGTGCAAATGTCTCTGTCATAGCACCCGATACACATTAACCGTTTTATAACTTTTCTTTTGGTTTCGAGTTTTTCTCATACATTAGATGCAGCATAAGCAAAAACTTTTAAAAGTAATTTAATGTATAATTCTTCTATAAATCTATATCCAGTAAGAACACCATATATACCACCAACTAAATTTGAAGATAAAATAAAGACGTAATAAGGTAATAATATAGCTAAAATGGAATAATAGAAAGCACTAGAGCTCAGGATTTTTAAATTTATTAAATCAAAAATTTATATATTACAATTATCGATTCTTAAAACAACCTATTTTTTTACATAAACATATGTTTTTTTTTGAAAGAAATAAAAAATAACAGTAGGTAGTTAGTAGCCTACGGGGGGAGGGGGGGTTCTGCTGCCCTAATTTTTTTGCTGCAACTTTTTATTATGCAATTGCTGCAACTCACATTTTTTGCTTTCAGGGATTTTTAGTCCAAATTTTTTTTTATTAGACTATAGCAGTGTTCTTCAACCTGGGTTCCGCGGAACCCTTGGGTTCCGTATAAAAAATTATGGGTTCCGCGAACAAATTTTATGATTTCTTATAAAAAAAGTTTTCAATATAAATAAACATATAATAATTTATATTTTATACATTGAAAATTTTCCTGCTCAGATAGAAAATTTTGATTGGGTTCAAAATCCATTTGTTGAATACTGCAATAACTATCATTTAACAATAAAAGAAAGGGAGCAATACATTGATATTTCAACTGATTCTACATTAAAAATAAAATTTTTTGAAGGAGAGATTTTGAATTTTTGGCTTGAAATGTTTTGCCAATTTCCTGACCTCGCAAAAAAAAGCTATTAAAATTTTGATGCCATTTGTGACCACTTATATGTGTGAAAGATCTTTCTCGCTATATATTGCCACAAAAACAAAATACAGAAATAAATTAGATGCTGAAAATGAAATGAGGCTACAAATTACAAGAATTGTACCAGATTTCAATGTAATTTGTAGCAAAAAACAGGCTCAACCTAGTCATTGAGTACCATTTAATATCAAATTTCTATTTTTTTTATGTTAAACTTTATATTTTTGCCATTAATTATTTAAATAAAATAATTTTATATTATAAAGTGCATTATTTTTTTATAAATTACCACATCGACAACCCCAATTGAATACATATATACATGCCCACATATACATGGGGAAATTTTTATTGGAAGGGTTCCGACGACTGCGAAAGTTTTTGGAAGGGTTCCGACGACTGCGAAAGGTTGAAGAGCACTGGACTATAGTGAGGGGGCCTCGATGGTCCTGGGATTTTCAATACAAAAAAAATTTTTTCAATACAAATTTGAATTATCACTAAAAAAGTCAAGGATTATTCAGACTATAGTGAGGGGGTCTCGATGGTCCTGGGATTTTCAATACAAAAAAATTTTTTTTCAATAGAAAAAGGTGGTCTTCAATAAAAAAACATGGTAATATAAGGTGCCAGGATATTTTCAATAGAAAAAGGTGGTCTACACTAAAAAAAGTGGTAGATTTTTGAATTAAAGTAAATGATGGGTATAATAATTAAATTAAAGTAATCAATGGGCTGAAATATGTAAATTAAGGTCCAAATTTTTGAATTACATTAAATAATAGGTCTAATAATTGAAATAAAGTTATCAATGGGCTCAAATAAGTAAATTAAGGTTAAAATTTATCAATTAAAGTAAATAATGGTCTAAATAAGTAAATTAAGGTCCAAATTTTTAAATTAAAGATAATTAAGGTCTAAATATTTAATTTAAAGTTATCAATGGGCTCAAATAACTAAATTGAGGTTAAAATTTATCAATTAAAGTAAATTATGGGTCTAATATTTGAATTAAAGTAATCAATGGGTTCAAATGAGTTAATTATGGTCCAAATTTTAAAATTAAAGTAATCAATGGTCAAAAATTTAAATTAAAGTTAATCAAGGTTCTAAAAAATTAAATTAAAGTTAATTAAGGTCCAAATTTTAAAATTAAGTAAGCAGTGGTCAAAAAAATTTTAAATAAGTAAATTAAAGTAATAATTTTAAAATAAGTAATATAATAAGTAAATTAAAGTAAGATTTTAAAATTTATTAACAAAAAGTTGGAATAATATTAAGTGTTTGAGAATTGACATTTTTTAATGAAAATTTTTATGAAATAATTTTTTAAGTAATTTTTAATAGAAATTTTAATGAAATATTTTTCAATGGTAATTTTTAATGAAAATTTTAATGAAATAATTTTTAAGTTAATTTTTTAAGTTAATTTCAATGAAATATTTTTCAATGGTAATTTTAGATGGAAATTTTTATGGAATAATTTTTAAGATAATTTTTAATGAAAATTTTTATGAATTATTTTTCAAAGATAAATTTTAATAATAATAATTCAACAACAAACAACAGTCAGATACCAAGTACAAGATACCAACAACTTATTACCAACAACTAGTAGCTTGCGAACATGTATTTACAACCAGATACCTACAACTAGTTACTAACAACCAGTTACCTGATACCAAGTACCTGAAATTAATTTTTATTTACAATTTAAAAATTATTCAATAAAATACAACTAATTATCAAGAAATTAATTAAATTTATCTTAGAACTAACTTTAAATTTTTAAATATTCATTTAATAAACATGAAATTCACAAAAATGATAGAAATTCACGAAAATGATAGATATCCACAAAAATTACAGATATACACAAAAAATTACGGAAATTCATGAAAATAATAGAAATTCACAAAAAACGGTAAAAATTCACAAAAATGATAGAAATCCGCAAAAATAATAGAAAAATACAAAAAATGATGGAAATTCACAAAAATGATAGAAATTCACAAAAATGATAGAAATTTACTTGAATATTTACTAAAACCATCAACTCTAAAAATTATCAATGAATGCCTTAAACAACAAATTTGCCTAAATAATCATTCAAATAAAAGTATTAAATACCTTTATGATCAGTACCCTTGCGACATGTTGAATGTGAGTAGTATCCTTGTGAGCAATACCCATAGGGGGACAGAATATTTTGTCGGATACACTCAGAGTATATATATATATATATATATATATATATATATATATATATATATATATATATATATATATATATATATATATATATATATATATATATATATATATATATATATATATATATATATATATATATATATATATATATATATATATATATATATATATATATATATAATAAAACGAATTAACTCATTCAAATTTATCATTGAATCAGTAAAATTATCATAAATTTCGATAAAAACTCTTATTCTAAAGTGGTAAGCAATGTAAAATGAAAAGACAATTATTCTTTAAACTTTGATAAAATTAACAATGAAGGTGGTAAGAATCTTCATTAAAGTGAAGAAATTATTCATTACTCGATGATAAATTCAAATGGGTGAAAATAATTGGTAGAATAATTCATTAATGGATCATGAGAGGTAAATACTGAGAAGTGGTATAGATAAGATGAAGGTTGATAAGAATGCAAATATATTAATTGAATTTATTTAAAATTATTTCATAAAATTCATAAATTTAATAAAAATAATCTTAAAAGAAATATTTGTGAGGAATAATTAATCAAAATCGGGGGGATATTAGTGATTAAATAGTGGAAAATCGGGGGGGGGGGGATATTAGTGATTAAATAATGGAAAATCGAGAATCGAAGGAATATAGGGGATTAAATAGTGGGATATTGAGAATCGGGGGAATATAAGTGAGAAGGATATACAATTTAAATTATTTTAAACTATTTTATTACATAACAATCTTTTGATAATAAATTTAAAAATCTTAGTTTAATTTACTTATTACATTACTTATTTAAAAATTATTACTTTAATTTACTTATTTAGCTTTAATTTAAAATATGAACCATTGTTTTCTTTAATTAAAAAATTTTTAACTTAAATTTACTTATCCTTAATTTACCTAATTATTCTTTATTACTTAATTTTACACCATAATTTACTTAACAACTAAATATAACCCTTATTTTCTTATTTAACCAATAATTTCAAATGGTCATTGATTTATTGACGAAGATTTGCATCTAAAATTAACATTGAAAATCCCAGAAAAACTTTCATCTTAAATTGACTTTAACTTTAATATTTAGATAATTGATTACTTGATTTAAAAATTAAAATTATTTTATCTATTTAACCAATAATTTCATGTGGTCATTTGGTTATAAGTACTTGGTGTCTAGTTAAAAGGGCTTAGTACTTGGTTGTTAGTACTTGGTTGATAATGCTTAGTACCTGGTTGTTGTCGGTTGTTAGTACTTGGTAGGTGGTAGCTAGTTGTTAGTTGGTTTTTTTTTTAGTTGTTAGTACTTGTTAGATGGTTGTATGTGTGAGTAAAGGGGTGGTTTAAGTTTGTTGTAAAAGGGTGGTTTAAGTTTGTTATAATTAAATGTTTTATAACTGATTATAATTCGAATGTTTAAGGGTTTAGTATTTTGTGTTGTAGAGTGCAATGGAGTATTATGAGAAAATTGGAATTAAAATGTTAAAATATATATGATATTATTTATTCTAATGTTTGTTTTAATGGTTGCCGTCGCGGGGACTCATACGATCGGGTTCTTTCAAATTTAAATGTTGGATATTGACATTATATTGATTCACATTTCTTGTTGTAATATTTAATTATTAATAAACATTTTGTCGCTGAATTGTGTTTCTTTTGGATTTTAAGAAGTAATTTGCGGGGAATAATTTACAGAAGGATTTTCGGGGAATAATTCGGAGAGAGTCTTTGGACGGCGTGTTGAATTTGACCACAAGCTATCCGGGCTAGATATTTTTTGTACTTTGAATAACACATAATATAGCTTTTTAATAATTTGAGTTGTAAAAAGTATTGAAAACATTTAATTATAAAAACAATTTGAAATTCGATTTTTAAAATACATTGTTTAAAATGACGAGTAAAGTAAAAAGTGGAATGATTGAAGGGGGGATTCAGGATGAAGACTCGGTGAAGTCGTCTATAAGGGTGTTGAATGTTGTGACAAAGTATGATGGGGGTTTGGATCGTGCGCGACGACATGGTAAGAAGTGTCGTGTGTTACAACTGCGGAAAACAGGGGCATTTGGCACGAAATTGTTTTCGTAATCGGACTGGGTTTGTGCGGAAATGCCATATTTGCGGGAATGAGAATCATATGGCGAACGCGTGCGGTGAACGTTATGGAATGCGGAAAACGCCAATTGATGAAAATGAACGCAACGTGCGGGGAAACGAGCAACGGAGTTCGCGTGCGCTGGCGGACGTCCGTGTGGACAGGTAGGCGCGAATAATGTAATGGAGGTGACGGTGGACGGCGTGCGGTGTAGGGCGTTGATTGACACAGGCTGTTCGCACACGTTGTTGAGAAATGGTGTGTCGAAAGAAGGTGATCATGAAACGTGTAGCGTGAGATTATTGCTTGCAAATGGAAAATGCGGGGAGAGTAGTGAAATGCGACGTGTTGTGCTGGACATGGTAGGTGAACGGATGAATGTGCAGTGTATAGTGTTGGCTGAGATGTTGAAAGGAATCGATATTATAGTGGGAATGGATGTATTGACGAAAATGGGCGGAATGCGTGTAACGTCAGAAGGTGTGAAGTTCGATAATGGGAAAAGTGTTGGTTGCGGCGTTAGGGCGGTGATGTCGGTCGAACATAAAATTAGTGATCCGGATTATGAGGCGTGGTTTGATGGAGATAAGTGGACGGTTAAATGGGTGTGGAACGAACGAGAACCGTTCTTGCATGAAAATGTTGCAAATTATGGGATATCGCAAGAAATGAAGAACAAATTCGATGAAGAAATTGATGCGTGGATAAAGGAAGGCATATTGGTGCAAACGGATGAAAACGTGGAAGGTATATTGCCGTTGATTGCTGTGGTGCAGCAGAAGAAAGACAAAGTGAGACCAGTGTTGAATTATAAATCGGTAAATAAGAGCGTGAGTAGTCACACAGGTGATGCGCAGGAATGCAGGTCTGAGTTGAGAAGATGGCGAAAAATGGGCGACAATGTGGCAGTGGTTGACTTAAAGCGAGCGTACTTGCAAATTCATGTTGAAGAGTCGCTATGGAAGTATCAGACAGTGTCACACAACAAAACGCGTTATCGACTTACGCGATTGGGATTCGGATTGAAGAGTGCGCCGAAAATAATGGATGGTATAGTGTCCTACGTTCTCAAGTTGAACTCGAAAGTTAATGAGAATACTTCACACTACGTTGATAACATAATTGTGAATTTGAATGGAATTGCGGAATGCGAAGTTGTGAATCATTTGAAGCAATTTGGATTAGTGACAAAGGATCACGAAGATGTCGATAACATGCGTATACTAGGGTTGCAGTTGCAAGGGAAGAAGGATGGCAAGCGATGGTGGGGGCGTGGTCCCTTGGGTGATTTGAAATGTGAAACGGAAAGTTGTTCGCGTCGAGATGTGTTTTCAATATGCGGAAAAGTCATAGGGCATTATCCTATATGTGGATCGTTGCGACTTGAGTGTAGCGTAATTAAAAGAAATATGAAGGGTACTAAATGGGATGATTATGCAGGCGACGAGACGAAACGAGATATAAAAATGCTGCTGGAACGTATAGAACGTGAGGATCCAGCGCATGGGGTATGGAGCGTAGATGGAAGTGGAAATGTTACAGTATATACGGATGCGAGCAGTGTTGCGATGGTCATAAAAATTTTCATTAAAAAATGTCAATTCTCAAACACTTAATATTATTCCAACTTTATGTTAATAAATTTTAAAATCTTACTTTAATTTACTTATTATATTACTTATTTTAAAATTATTACTTTAATTTACTTATTTAAAATTTTTTTGACCACTGCTTACTTAATTTTAAAATTTGGACCTTAATTAACTTTAATTTAATTTTTTAGAACCTTAATTAACTTTAATTTAAATTTTTGACCATTGATTACTTTAATTCAAAAATTTGGACCTTAATTAACTTTAATTTAATTTTTTAGAACCTTAATTAACTTTAATTTAAATTTTTGACCATTGATTACTTTAATTCAAAAATTTGGACCTTAATTAACTTTTAATTTAATCTTTAGAACCTTAATTTACTTTAAGTTAAAAAATTTGAACCTTAATTTACTTATCTAGACCATAATTTACTTTAATTTTAAAATTTGGACCATAATTAACTCATTTGAACCCATTGATTACTTTAATTCAAATATTAGACCCATAATTTACTTTAATTGATAAATTTTAACCTCAATTTAGTTATTTGAGCCCATTGATAACTTTAAATTAAATATTTAGACCTTAATTATCTTTAATTTAAAAATTTGGACCTTAATTTACTTATTTAGACCATTATTTACTTTAATTGATAAATTTTAACCTTAATTTACTTATCTAGACCATAATTTACTTTAATTTTAAAATTTGGACCATAATTAACTCATTTGAACCCATTGATTACTTTAATTCAAATATTAGACCCATAATTTACTTTAATTGATAAATTTTAACCTCAATTTAGTTATTTGAGCCCATTGATAACTTTAAATTAAATATTTAGACCTTAATTATCTTTAATTTAAAAATTTGGACCTTAATTTACTTATTTAGACCATTATTTACTTTAATTGATAAATTTTAACCTTAATTTACTTATTTGAGCCCATTGATAACTTTATTTCAATTATTAGACCTATTATTTAATGTAATTCAAAAATTTGGACCTTAATTTACATATTTCAGCCCATTGATTACTTTAATTTAATTATTATACCCATCATTTACTTTAATTCAAAAATCTACCACTTTTTTTAGTGTAGACCACCTTTTTCTATTGAAAATATCCTGGCACCTTATATTACCATGTTTTTTTATTGAAGACTACCTTTTTCTATTGAAAAAAAATTTTTTTGTATTGAAAATCCCAGGACCATCGAGGCCCCCTCACTATTGTCTGAATAATCCTTGGATTTTTTAGTGATAATTCAAATTTGTATTGAAAAAATTTTTTTTGTATTGAAAATCCCAGGACCATCGAGACCCCCTCACTATAGTCTAATAAAAAAAAATTTGGACTAAAAATCCCTGAAAGCAAAAAAGTAGGGTATAGTGTGGACCCGGGAACAAAGACATATGACGTCATCGATGACGTCACAAAGACATATTACGTCATACCCCCTACTTTTTTTTTAATTTATATTACGTTGCGGTATTTTAAAAATATATTACGTTGCGGTATTTTAAAATTTATATTACGTTGCGGTATTTTAAAAATATATTACGTTGCGGTATTTTAAAATTTTAATTATTAAATATATTACGTTGCGGTATTTTAAAAACTTATTTTGATGGTTAAATAAAATAAAATTATTACACACAATACTAAGACAAAATATTCTCTTCCCCTATGGTCACACACACAATGTATATTATTAGTGTCCACACACGCAACAAGTTAGTGTTCTCATCGATAGCTATTGATATATTATTATTAATCTATATACTCCGAGTCTATCCGACAAAATATTCTGTCCCCCTAAGGGTACTGCTCACAAGGGTACTGGTCACGCTCAACAACTCGCAAGGGTATTATTAAACAATGTAATAAAACACATATTTTCTAAATTTATTATTATTATTATTATTATTATTATTATTATTATTATTATTATTATTATTATTATTATTATTATTATTATTATTATTATTATTATGGGTACTGCTCACAAAGTTAAAGGTCACAAAGGTAAAGGTCACAAATGTACTGCTGAAAAATATTCAACACAAAACATTAACAAAGAAATTATACTTTAAATATACACTAAAATTTATTCACACACTGGGTAAAGGTCATAAAGGTAACTAACAAAACTTTAACATATTATTATTACACACAATGTATAAAAATTGTTCACAAAGTTACTGTTAAAAAATAATCAAGACAATATGACTAATACATTTATTAAATAACACATCATCGAAAATAATCATGTCCAAAATAATTATCATCTGCTGGATCATGGAAATCATCTGTATCATGGAAATCATCTGTATCATCTGCTGAGATAGCTTCCGTTGAATCTATAAATATATCGGTGTCACCGCCCCTATAATGGCCATATGCCAAACTTTGATTTTTATCCACCCAATTTCGCTTATCATCTCTACACGTCAAGGCTCTTTTATTATTTTTAATACTAAAAAGTTGGTGATTTTTTGACGTTATTCTAAACTGAGGGACTGTGTATATTTTATCATTTAAATAACAATCTAGATACGACTGATGTGTTAGTCCAGTATCTTTCATACTTATCCCCTTAGCCTTCATACTTTCCTCATCACCCATCAAACTGTAACATTTAGGTCTCAAGAACACCCAATCTTTATATAATAACCCTTTATTCTCGTCTTTGAATTTACCAATGACAGAATCAAGGTTCCTACTATATAAAGGATGATTTGGGTCATAATTCGAAGTATCTAATAATTGATCTCTAATCATAGCAGGTAAAAGAATGTCAAGACTACAATGTTTAATTTCCAAGAAGAAGGAATCTGTGTCTCCAGCAACGATATTAATTTCGCAGTTGAATTCGTCGCGATATTTTTGCAACTCTTCATACTGCAGCTGGTACATCCTGAGTTTGGATAAATCAAGTACGGTTTGACCAATGTAACTAGGTCTATTCAAACACACTATGTCCTTCCTCAATAAAACCGAAATCAAGTCATCATCGATTTTCGTGGATTTACGAAAAGTCGGTTTCGAACAGAATGTTAATAATCTCTGTGAAGAATTACACAGACGTAAATTAATACGTTTTTTAAGATTTTCAACAGTCTTGCCGTAAAGACTGTTGTTTAATAATTTATAAAAATTTTTATCGAGTTTATTTGTCGACGCTGCTCGTAACGCCGTATTTGTGTTAATATAATTTTTGAAAATTTTATCTTGTTTAAATTTAATTGCTCTATGTGTTTTTGATATTTTAACACCTAATTTAATAAATATTTGTAGAAGCCTCCAATAAAGAACGTAGTTCCTCTTGGGGCTGTGTGTAAGCAACAGCTTCTCTATTTTTGAACCCGGTACACACATCTTTTCAGCGGCAACGGGAAGATCGTCCAGTTTGTCGTGAATTGACGTCGGTATTTCTAAATCCACTTCTATGGTATAACCATAATCAAGCATATCTAAATCTACCGTTGTGCATTCAACAATTATATTATTTAATAAATTATCATCAGTAACCCATTCAAAGTCACTGCAAGGTAATGGTTGACTTAAAGCCCAACCGTATAAATTATTTATATCTATGTAAAGCAAAGCGGTATCCGGGTCTGTTTTTACATAATGTTTATTTACAAAAGTTAGTCCGCCACGGATACCGCCCTCGAAAAAGTTATACATCTCCATATCGGTGAGGAGCTCAATTGAAGAGTTTAAAGTTAATAAGGCTGAATTCCTTAAAGGAATACAACTAATATTCCATGAATGATATTTTGAAAGGCCAAATTTCAAGATATGATGCAGATCATAACCCTTTAAATTATGAAATACTACAGGAAGGGTATGTCTAATTTGCCTCGACAGATTACAAGTTGTACAAGCGGCACCAAGATATAGACCGGTAAAATGATCATGGTCCCTAACTGGACTAACTAAAGGCTTATTGCACAAATAACATGATGTGCTGTTTTCAAACATTAATTGTTGCTCATCTGTAATTATCATTTTCTTTTGATAATTTTTATAATAATAAGGAGTTACAATATATTTCCCTATCATTTCAATTTCAGTAAGAAATTGATCGACACAATCTAAACCGGTGAACGACTTATAAATTTTTACGCCCGTGAAATTATTAATAAAAAGCATACCGGCAGAAATAGGCAGATGACGTTGAAAGTAGCGAGTGTCTTTAGGTAAGATAGCCTCAAAGTCAGCGTAAATAACAAAGGGAGGAGTGACTGTTTTACTCCAATCAGTAAATTCTAAATATTTATTTTTAGGCAATGTGTACAAGGTAGTACCAAGCTGATTTTTATCGCAAAGACCCTTATGTCTATTAAAAGCGTCATCATTTCTAAAACCGTTTAAACATCTAGGGCACCACTGACTACAAATCCTAACAGGAGTGATTGAACTATTCCTACAATTAAGAAATCTATTTAGGTCTGTGATTCCAAGATAATGATAATTATCATTCTTTTCGATTAATAATAAATTGATAGGTATGGCTCCTACTATCTTACTCCTGTATATTATATCAATAAAGGGATGTTTCATAACTGCATCTTCATCGGAAATGTCAATCAAAGCCTTTTCGTTATAAGTAAGAACATTAATACTATAACCCGGATTTTGTTGTTCAAATTTACTTATATTTGATAGTTTCATCGGCATATCATTAGGATCAAATTTAATTTCAGAAAGATTGTAGGAATTAGGGCGATTTCTATATTGCCTATTTATACTATCATATTTAATAATTGACAAGAAACTATACAAAAAGCAGAAGTGGTCATTATTAACTACATTAACGAGACAGCTTAAGTTTCTTAAAGATTTTGGGGTTTCAATAAAACTTCTACCACTTAACCGACTTATTTCAGCAAATTTAGTCAAAACAAAGCTTATGTATTCTATTTTATTGATAGTCCAATTACTACCTTTCTCATTAATTTTAATTATTTTTTCATTTAAACGAGCAATACCTTCGTCAATGAATGTATCGCTCCAAACTCGGGCGGAATTCGAGATTACAAAAGATTGTAACTCATCATCTTTTATAAATTCCACCTTTAGACAAAATTGAATTTTACATGATTTTAATTTATTTACATATAAATTTAATTTATTTATTAAAATGTCTGGTACAGAGACCGTTTTTAAATCTAAAGACGAAACGTCCATTTTTAATATAATATGATTATTATTTAAATCACTGGTGACATCTACGACACCATAACCTATTTGATTAATATTATTATTATTATTACCATTATTATAATAAATATTACTACTACTATTATTATTATCAATTTCATCATCACTTATGTTGATTATTTCATCATCATCACTTATGTTGATTATTTCAATAACTTTAGATTTTTTACTTGGTATTGAATTGATTTTTTCATTATTTTTTCTTTTATTCATATTAATTAGATTATTTATTTGATCATTTAATTTATTTACTTGATCTTTTAGTTTAGTTATTTCGTTTATATCATTATTATTGGTGTTGTTAGTATTATTGTTGGTGATATTATTATTATTATTGATATTATTATTGTTGATATTATTATTGTTGTTGATATTATTAGTGTTGATATTATTATTAGTGTTGTTGTTGTTGTTGTTGATATTATTAGTGTTGTTGATATTATTATTATTATTATTATTATTATTATTGTTAACAAACGATTCATATAAGCTATAGAAAAGAGACTTCTTAGAAGGTTTAAATTGTTGGAGATGGAGTCTATGCTTATTATAAAATTCCTTATACGTTATAACTTCAATAACCTCACATTTAGGGCATAGGATGTAGGTGACACCGTTATATTTATGACTATAATATCTTTCCATTATATCATCGCAGTCATTATGATATTGACTATTACAAAAGTTTTGGTATTTCAAACCTATGAAAATATTTTTATCATAAAATGTTTAAAAAATAATAAGATAATAATCATTTTTAAAGTTTAAGATATTTTTCGTAAGATATTATTCAAAATTGACTTTTAAATAGTATCTTATAAAAAATATTATAAAATATATAATTTAATTCATTTTCATAAATAAATAATTCATTTTCTAAACTAGATTTTATTTTCATAAATAATATATAAAAGTTATTAATTATAATGTTCAAAATCATCATATTTCATAAATCTTCTTTATAAAATCATCATAAATAAATAAATCTTCTAATAATCATTTTTAAAGTTTAAGATATTTTTAGTAAGATATTATTCAAAATTGACTTTTAAATAGTATCTTATAAAAGATAATATAAAATATATAATTTAATTCATTTTCATAAATAAATAATTCATAAATAATATATATAAAAGTTATTAATTATAATGTTCAAAATCATCATATTTCATAAATCTTCTTTTCATAAATCATCATAAAAAAAATAATTCTTCTTTTCATGAATAAATCTTCTTTTAAAATATCTTCCTTTCAAAATCATCATAAATAAATCTTCTTTTAAAATATCTTCTTTTCATGAATAAATCTTCTTTTCATAAGTTTCTTCTTTTAATTATTATTATTATTATTAATATTATTATTATTATTATTATTATTATTATTATTATTATTATTATTAATATTGTTTAAAAAACTTAAAAACTTATTACAATAAATAAATAAATACTTACATTTTCGTCCTTTCGAAAGAAATTTTCCAGCATCAGCACCAGCAGAAGTATTTATTACATTTCCATCTAAAAGCATAATAAAAATAATAATGATAATAAGAGTAAACTATTACCATTTATTCTATTCATGTCTACAGCTTGTCCGTCGATATTCATTTTAATTTGTTGATTAGTACCTAATAATCATATTAAAAATAATAATAAAATAATAAATTTACCATTAATTCCTCCAACGATCTTTCCGTCAACTCTTTGAATATTGTTGTTGTTCATGTTGTTAAATATTGTTAATAGATTTTTAAAAGTGATGAAAAAATGAAAGTGTAGACTATATAAGAGAGATATTACAGGTTTTATTAACCGACCAATGAAAATAGAGATAGGATAGGAAAAGACACTACATGTTTGTTTATACAAACCATGACGAAATAATGACCTTTACATGTCTTTATTACTCAGTGCTTTGTTACTTTGCACTGTGCATGCACTGAACATGTAATAGTATTACATAATAATTTTAAACATAAAATTTAACAAATAATATATTAAACATAAAATAATAATATATTAAACATAAATAATAATATTTAACAAATAATAATAATATTTAACAAATAATAATATTTAACAAATAATTAAAATAGTCAACAAATAAAAATCATACAGTATACATTTATTAACCATCAAATTTTTTATACAACAACCATGCCAAACAGTGTTGACCACATGTTTGAGTCAATGGATTTTGAAACATAGTTTTATTATATATAATAGATTTCCCAATTGTTTGAAGTTTTGATATCAACAAAGCAGGATAATAGAAACCCATAGGATCGAATACGAATATATTACCTAGGTTTCACATATATAGCTATCCAATGTTCTCCACCAAGATGAGACGAATGAGTATTGACAATTATGGCTTGATTATTGCTCAAATAAGGAATTTTATCGAGAGGAAAAACACCTACAAATTCATTTCCTAATATTTGTTTTCCAATTCGATTAACCTGAACAGAACTACTTTAATAAAATTAACGAGTATCAAAAAAACTTACTCCATGACAACTTTTTGTGTTTCTGTATACAATTTATACTAGCACGGTTCTATTTGCAGTAATTTGAACTTCATTTTCAAATACTCCATATATTATAACATGTACCGGCTCTGTAATGGTCTTTGCAAACTTAATATCCAGTCGTAAATTCCCGTTTTGTGGTAGTTGACTCTGATTTAAATCAAAATCAGGGGCTAAAACAAATGTAAAAAATGGATATTTGCATTTAAATTCTTCTAGAGTAATTCCACAATTCAAGTTTTTATCTAAGTAACCCAGATTTCTAACAATACTCTGTATATATGTCGCACAGTAATTATCGCTTTCGAAATCTTGAGTATATGTTTCTCTATAATCAGTATTTTTCAACTAAGTCAAAGAAGTAACACCAAAATTTTTGAAAATTGAGCTGGAAGCAGTATATGATCCATTATATTGCGTTTCACTTTGAAATGTTACCAGAATAAAATTAGGCATTCTTCTGTCACCAAATATTTGTTCTTTATAGAATGATGAAGCACCTTTAGCAATAGCAAATTGTACAATTTCCTTTGTTTTTAAAGGATAAATTGCATGTTTTGAATTAAGACCCAATTGATGACCAGCTAATACTGACGGGTCTACTCGAACTCTTCTCACCAATAATTTTGCATCAATTAATTGGCATATTGGTGCACCAGTTGCACTAGTAAGAGATAATGCAGAATCGGACCTTTTCAATCTAATGTGTACATTAACTCCTGGTAGCAAATATTTCGGTTGATCCATAAAATCGAGTTGTAATGATGAGCACATAGTGAATGATTTTGAGCCTTTAACCCACTTTTTTCTTTCATCATCTGTTGCTGCATAACCCATAGGTGTAAGACAGGTATTTTTAGTATCAGAATTGTAATTTAAAATAGTTTCTATCAAAGCCTTGTGAATGAATGTATTATTTCCGCCCTCAATCTTGATATTATTAAATCCCAACACTGCATCTTTAAACAGAGTATGAAACATGAAATTGTTCGGTATTACATCTGCATTGGCATCCAAAACTTTTCTATCTTTATCTACAACCTTGATCTGGACAGTCAATAAAGTATCGTTCAAATCTAAATATTCAGTTTGCGAACCATTAATATAAAACTCGATATCATTTCTACTATCAGTAATTGAATTCATAGGAAAAACTTCCTCAAATGCCCCAAATTCTGTTACAGCTTGAGGCGATGGTCTATCAAATATACATAATTCGGATTTACCACAAATCATTTTGCAAATATAGTTCCATGTCCTTTCATTCGTTTGTTTATACGTGATATTCCATGTCTTTTACGTTTTTGAGCTGGGGCTGGAGGCGTATCTTTTTGAAACATACCAGCAACTCCAGGTAGAACCTTCCCTAATTCAGCTAAAGCATTTGTTTTTAGGGATGGTAATATTTTCTGTTCATTCATAATCACGTCTTTAGCAGTTTTCATGCCAAAACTACCAATACGTTTAAGAATAGGAAGTGCAAATCTCCCTATTGTTTTTAACCAACCTCATCCGTACTGTTTACCAATAAAATATGGTAATTCACCGCCAGATTGGCTATCACTATACATACTAATAATATCGGAATTAGCCATCTACTTTACGAAAGTGTAGTGTCAAATGAGTTTTTGAGTCTTTTGGAAAGTTAATAAGTTTTCGACTATCGTCACGAATATTTATTTCTATATTGTTTATACATGAACTTGCTATTGGTAAATACATGGGATTATCGATATTTATATTGACAACTTCATCATGTTCATATTTTCCAATCCATACCGATTTCAAAAGAGGAACACTGGAATCACCAACAATTATGGGTTCGATAATGTTAGTATATATGAACATTTGTTGATGATGTTGTAGTATTCTTGGTTTGCGTATACCCGTCGATTTTTCTCGATATTTTTGCTTATCTAATCCAAGTGAATTTGCCAAATTTTTATCAAATGTAACTTCGCAAATATCCTCATTCAAACTGAAGGTAAACATCAAATCTTTCACAATTTCCAAATTTTTAAATATGTGTGAACAATTGTACTTTAAATATTTAAGTAAATCATCAAGTTTATCAAAATATAATTCATCAGCAAAGGTAAATGATTCTTCAACTTCATCATTATACGACACAGATATTTTGATTTCTTCTTTCACTATACTGTTTGCTTCAAATAGATTAAAACGTAATAAAAACTCGGTATCCGTAACAATATTTTTCAACTTATTGCAACCCATTCGTTTTGCATCTTCAATAGTTTCGAATGTTATTGTAAATGGTTTAAAATCACAACTGATATTTAATCCATCCTTCTAAAACATATAGCAATGCGAATCTAATATTTGATTCGGAATATGATATGTTTTATCATAATTGCTGATAACAAAGATACCGCTACATGTTTTCACAATATTCCTTTTGAAATCAATCTTACATTGACTATAAAATGGGAATGTGTTGTACACGAATGTAAAATCTTGCAGTGCAACTTCCCAGTCCCCATTTAAAGAAATCGGATTCTGGAGATTGACCATGAATTTACTGGCTTGATTGTCTGGATGAATTAATGGGCAACTATTGCTAGGCAAAATAGTATAAAAATTTACTTTACTAGGTCTTTTGCTGATATCAATGACGGGTTTTGATAACCATGCCATTAGACATAGTATTGTTTATCCTTGCCGACCTTTTTAGTTTTCAATATTTTTTGAATTCTAAATACTTTTGGAGGAGGAATGACTTGTAATTCCTGCTCATAAAATTTCCCTTGTACAATATTATTATCATTGTCTTTGATGACATACATTACAGGATTCTGTTTAGTATTTATTTTTGAAATTACAAAGACTTCATCACTCCAATTTGTATCGAAATTTTTAATAAATGGTGATGCACGAATTTTACTAATTCTAACATGGTCACCGACTTTATATTTCGGTTTTGTAATTTTTACAGATTTCTTCGAAGTCAATGATGTTTTTGATGTAATATCAACCGGCTTTAATCCATTCAGTCCTCGATGTGATGAATGATTATAACTTTTTATTATTTTCGGTAAAGCATTTACCCATTTTTTTTTACCTTGATGCACGAATAATTTCTTTAATCTATCTCTCAATGTTCTGTTAAATCTTTCAACATCAGCAGCTTTGTATTGAGAATATACCGAGTAATGGTTTATTTTCAATTTATTGAGGATTTGCTTGACTTTACTGTTGTAGAATTCTTTATCTAAAATAATAATAATAATAATAATAATAATAATAATACTAATAATAATAATAATAATCATAATAATAATAATATTAATAATACCTAAATCTGACTTTACTGTTGTAGAATTCTTTACCTAAAATAATAATAATAATAATAATAATAATAATACTAATAATAATAATAATAATAATAATAATAATAATAATAATAATAATATTAATAATACCTAAATCTGTTTGCAAGTTATTAGGTTGCCCATCTTTAAATAAAATATTAATTGCCTTGGACATTTCATCTGCAGATTTTGCCTTGACGGGTATTGCTCGGGCAAACCGACTGAATACATCAATACATGTTAAAATATATTTATTCCCATTGTTAATTTTCGAATAAGGTATCATCTCCATCAAATCCATTTGCCATAAATCATTTATTCCATATGTTTTATATACTCTTGTTGGGAATCGTTTCTGCATTGGTTTGTTCAAACTGTACGCAAGCTGGTCTGATAACCACTTCTGGGTTTCCTTTTTCGAATTCGGAACTCTTTTGTTTAATTTTACCACTCCACCGAAACCGGCTTCGTCTTCGGGGTTCGTCCAAATCTTCTCCATTACAACAAGAAGATTTAATATTAAATTTAATGTCTGGTAATGAAGGATTAGCACCCATTGTTTATGATCGACTTCCTATTATTCCACCTAATAATGATATTGCTAAAGGTATCAGTGCGCCGATAAATCCCCCTTGTTGTTTATATATAATTTTTCTCATTTGTTGACGATTTTTATTATTTACTAATGATAACAAAGGTTTCCTATGTTCACTCAATAATTGCTTTTTAGATTTACTGATTTTAATCTTGCCTTTGACTACTTTAAGTATAATATCGAGTAAATCATCGACAACATAATTTGGAAATGATTGCAAAATACTGTTTCTTTTCATATTTGGTGCCTTTAACAGTGTATTGAAAAACGGGAAACTCCGATGATTTTTAACAACTTTTACTTTCTTAGTGGTTTTACTTTTTGGTTTAGGTTTAGGATTTTTCGAAATAAGATTCATTGCAGGAAAATTTTCTGTAATAAGTTCTTTAGATGGAGTATAACTAGTTGTTGGTGGAACTTTTGGTTGTTTTTTACCCGATATCCGTGTTTTTGAAAACATGATTTATATGTTTTCAACTTTGTTTTGAACTTTGTTTATATACCATGGCACCTTTTGGGTTGAAAATATCTGTTTTTACCCGTATATCATCAGGACATTCTTGTGTGAAATCGAGAAATATATACCCATGCGGTATTTTCGTAGCATCTTGAAATGCACTGATAAGAAAATTACGGTTATTAGGGTATGCTTGTCGTCCAAGAAAATCAATAACAGTTGCATCTCTAGGATTCTTGAAAATAACTAAATATTGTACATTTAAATTACGTGTTCGATGTGCACCACCTTGATGAAATAGATTTTGTGTTATGAAAATAACCGTTACACCAACATGTCTGCTGATTTTTGTGAATAAATTATTAAAGTCCTTTTCTTTATTAGCTTCTTGATACAAATCATCGATAATGATGACATCATCTTTCTTCAAACGACTTGACCAGTTTTTATCAAAACCCTTTACTATTTTCATGTTTTTCAACTGACAGAAACTTGATTGCGTCAATCCGTGTTCTTCGTCGGCGCCCCTATGCCAATAAATATTGTTGAATTTTGTTTTGAACAAATTTGATTTTAGTAATTTACAAACAAATAAAGTTTTCCCACTACTACTTGGACCAACGATTTGGTATACTGCATCATTTCGTAATTCCATTTTTTTTTAAATTTAAACTATATAATTATTGTTTATATTGTTAATTTAAATGAACTCTGTTTTAAAATACCTATATATATCAGAGCTTTTTATAATTATTTCATTAAAATGCTTTCAAATATAAATTACAGGGCAAAAACTGATGTATCAAAAATGGTATTTCCAATAGGGAAACCACAACAACTTATCAATAGAAGTAATAAATATCCAATAATATATTTCAAAACTGGTAAATGTAGAATTATGAGGTGTAAGGAAATAATCAAAGCTAGTGAATATAATGTTTATGATTTAGAAATACAATCGATAACCGTAACTTCCGATATAGGTTTTTCTTGTAATTAAAATAAATTAGCTAAATTAATACCATGCTTTTATGAACCAGAATTATTTCCAGCTTTGAGATATATAAAATATAACCCTATGTGTGTAAATATATTCGCTAGCGGTAAGATAGTAATTCTTGGAATATAAAATATTGATTACAAATGTATAGTTGATAATATCATATCTGAAATTAAATCAATAATTGAAGGAAAAGAATTTTTAGATTTTTATTATCACTTAATTAATTATTTTTCATTCAATTCCAATGCCATTGAAATGCATGATTCTGATTGGTCGAATCTAATTGGCTAGAATGTTATTTCTAACAAAATTTTCGGTTTGTTAGCATTTTTAAACCATGTACAATATTCAAAGTTCAGCTATAGCAGCCATGAAAGAAACATGAACATAATGGTAAATTTTAATTTAGTTATTCCATATTATTATTATTATTATTTACAGATGAATATCAATTGGCATAATACTGGAAAGATTGTAATTTTTATTACCCGCAAATTTATGATATTCTCAAAGATCGAGATGTTACAATAATCCAGATTTTTATTTACAATGAAACCAGAATCTGGATTTTCGATATTTCAATACATTTCTCTGGATGGTGGAGTATGGAAGAACAATTAAGGGTATAAGTATAATACCCTTGCAGTTTTTGGTTGTCAGCTGTTGCAATTTCCGCTACCAGATATGTCGAATGTGCTTTGGTGAAAGCACTTCGTATTACCATTTTTGTCAAATTTTATCAAATAAATTTTTTTAATGGTTTAACCCATTTTTTGGTTTTTGTCTTTTTTTAGTAAATAGAAATATATTAATAATAATAATAATAAATAATAATTTTAATAATATAAAACGCAAAACGTGTTCAATGCATATCATTCGTCAATATCCAATGCAATCTCATTGCGAATTTAAAACAAAGACATGCAGCAATCTGATTGGATGATAAACAATGTCCATATGGTATAAAAAACCCTGTACCATTTCATTTTACTTCATTATTTCGATGACAAAGAAAATTTCAAGCACTAAAAGCCAAAAGTTGTTCCAGAACTTGTAGCAACCTGTTCAAATGTTCCACAACTATAAATGTACGTTTTTAAAGAGAAATCAATTGAAATTGGTGTCAACCGTCAAGCTAAGCCAACTAAATTTCAATTCTTTTATCCGGCACGCTTTCAATGATAGATATTAATCTATTGATGAGGTTTTTCAAACGGTTGAATACTAATCCTATCTTGTATCAACATGCCTGGTTCAACACGATTGCAAGATTTTATGATTTCCTTTGATGAGATCGGTTTCAAAGAAAACGAAAATTGGTATAATAACAATTGCATCCAAGGATATAAAGTTGATAACAATGATGTGATTCTCCATTTGGGAAAATTAATGTCTGCAACTTCACAGATATTTTAATAATTTGTTGTTGTATTTCATAATGTAATTTAGTCATATTTGTTTTCGATTTAGTTTCTATATTTTCTATAAACAAATGTATACACTTATAGTTTTGTAAAATACTAATAATGACTCCAGAACAAAGGTTAATATGAATTAGTTAATTTCGGAATAATTTACTATTTAGAATTTATAATAAACTTTTTATTGGAAAATATTAGCAGAAATATCTGGTGTGAAATGGAGGATATATTATCTGTTACAAATTGCATTAACTATAGACCTGGGTAGCAGAGAGAGGAAACTGATGAAGCAGAGAACACCTCAAGATATGAGGAAAGTATTCAGAAATTGATGAACCTATGAGGGGTTTTTACTGATGAATGACCATGTGTATATAGGAGCGATTGTATATATCATGTTGTTGAAAATGTTATGAAATGTGGAGATGATGAATGTGAATGTGTTAATTAAATTTTTAGTGTATAGTTTACAGTATAATTTCTTTGTTAATGTCTTTGAATATTTTTAGCAGTACATTTGTGACCTTTACCTTTATGACCTTTACCCAGTGTGTTAATAACATTTGTGAGCAGTACCCATAATAATATAATAATAATACTAATAATAATCATAATAATAATAATAAT
>CAUHTR010002797.1:0-53902 GCA_959609185.1 Schmidtea polychroa
TTACATCTTCCTATAAAGTGTCTGGTATTTTAATTAATATAACTCCCATTCTTGACAGCGTGCGAGCATTTGAAGAATAGGAATATTGATGCTGTTACCATAACGAATTCCATATAGAAGCGATCCAGTGGTTTGTTTGACCAGTTGAACTTTCGTTTGTTTGCAATATTGGTTGTTCGGAATGACGTATTTTCGGAGGAAACCGACTTCAAGTAAATTGATAAAATTCCATTGTTTTGTATACATTTTTTGAATAAAGTTGGCGATGTTCGAAAGAAGAAGATTGAAATTATATGAATATTAAAACAATATTCTAATTTAATGTAATTAATTTAACAATGTATTTGAAATTTAATTATTAAATTAATATATTTATTAATTTTAATGTCAGAGGCACTACATTGAAAACAGAATATAATCTTTTTGAAATAAAATTTTGCTTACATTTGTTGCTGTATTGTTTAGATTAGTTTTAAGAATTTCTCAATTCAATTTTTGACCTTCATCCAGGTAATCAAAACCATTTAATAATATGTAAACAAATAATAATAAAGATATTTCTAACGCTAATTAAATTAATAAAAATATTATCTAATAACAATTGACTTCGTTAAATAGATACTAAAACAATATCAATTTCTGTTTAGCAAACTTTAATATATTCACAAATATTATTCATTCTATTAGGTCTACAATGTTCTTGACATCAATTAATGAGATATCGAGCAGTGGATGTGACACTATAGCCATTACAAGAAAACTGATTAAAAAAATCTGAACATAAAGCATCCGGTTTATGAGTTTTATTAGCAAACTTGTTACGTTATTATGGATGAATTAGATATAATCTTAAACTTTGCATTAACCCATAGGTTTCACAATGCTCCGGGCTTCATAAAATTTTGAATTTGACGATGGCGGATCGTATAGAATTTATATATTTGTATATGAACTCCAAATATATCTCTTTCGATCTCTGACATCCTTTACATAAATACACGCATTTTGTCCATTTTAGGATAATAAACCTTCAGTTTTTCTCGTAAAAGGTTACTTTTTTGGATTGGTTAATTGAAATTTTCTTTTAACAATAAATTTAATTAAAGTTGCATAAAATTAATGTAATGTTGAATAATCAAGAATTAAAAAGATTCTTAAATAATATCATGAATTAATCAAAAATTAATTAAAATGTTCTCCATAACTTTAGCGTCAAAATAAGTTTTTAAAATATATTTAAAAATTTAAAATACCGCAACGTAATATATTTAAAAAGTATGATGAGTCATGTGTGTCTTTGTTATGTAATATGTCTTTATTATGCAATATGTCTTTGTTATATAAAATTGAATGTAAAGATGGGGAAAGCTGGTTTGTAAATATTTCAATACAGGGATATAAAATGAATGAGAAAGATGTCATATCACCGATTTGGAGATTAGATAGTGCTCGAATTTCTCTGGGATTTTAATAAATGTTTAGTTTTTAACACATCTTTTAATGTCTTTTATTATTTACTATCATAATGAGTTAAGTATAGATGAATAATTTGTATTTTTTAAAAAGTTGAAAATATGTGTGTATGTAAAAGTTGGCTGAAAAATGCATTGTTTAAGGTGTTATGATTATGAATTTGAAGTAAATAATGATGTCATTTTATAGAGATTAAAATTCTATCTATATATTGTTTGAGTGAAAATATCTCAAAATAATTACATATGCAGGAGATGTTAAAGCCTTGTTGAATTTAATATCAAGTCTCAGATTTCCATTTTGTGGCAATTGACTTTGATTCCAATCAAAATCTGGAGCCAAAATGAATGTAAAGAAAGGATATTTGGTCTTGAAATCTACAATGTTGATTCCACAATTTAAATTCTTATCTAATTAACCCATATTTCGAACTATAGATTGCATATAGGTTCAGCATAGTTATCGTTGTCGAAATCTTGAGTATATGTTTCACGATAATCAGAATTTTTCGATAAAGTTAAAGAAGTTATACTGAAATGTGCGAATTTTGAGCTAGTTTCTGTATATGAACCATTATATTGTGCTTCTGATTGGAAAGTTACAAGAATAAAATTTGGCAAACGTTTATCACCAAATATTTGTTCTTTATAAAATGAAGATGAATCTTTACTTTAAATTTTTCTTTAAATTTGTCTAATTCAACAACAGCGAAAATATTTGCACAATGTTTTGTTAAATAAACTTGTAATTGATCAAGATCTGTAATATAAAATCATCTTGAAATGCCATATAGAGTTAAAATTTGAATATGGTATCAGTTTTTGGAAGAATATCAATATCAAATTTCACCGTTTCGTCAAAAGTGTTGCGCATTAGAGTAAATCCTAGGCGTTTTGCATCAGTTAATGTTTCAAATAAAAATTGAAATGGTCGCCTCAAACATTGAAAGAATAAATATCTATCGTCAACATATATTATCACATTTTTATTTGCTTGATTGATCATTTCATAGCTATCTTGAATTATCTTCACTTTAACAATTTCTGATACTGATTCCATCTTGGTATATTCAATCTTGGATTTACTGTAAAACGGAAAGAGATTGTATACAAAGATGAAATTATAAATTATGCTCCGGAAATTGTACTAGTCAAAATATTTCAGGCAACTGGGATAGAGCGCATTATTTTTCACCATAAATTTATGATGTATGGATATGAAAAGCAAACTCAATTACTAAAAGATTCATGTTGTCAATATCAATGTTAAGAATGTATTACTTACAAAAAAAAACAAACAGTAAACATTTTACTTAACGAATTGTATAAATATTTCAAATAGTTTTTAATAAATGTTTCATTGTTTTGAAAATTTAATTAGAAATAGTTAATATTTTTTAAATTGCGCACGAAAAATAATTTTTAAAACAAAGATTCGAGATCTCTGATATAAATTACATATAAAACTAAAACATTGGTATTAATATCTCTATTTATATAGGCTCTATATATTAATCAAATGAGTTTATTTAAACAAATATTCATAGTTGTCACAATAACAGTATGCATTTGAACAAAGATTTGAAATCTCCATTCAAAACTACTATAGAAAGCAGAAAGTTCCATTAAAATATGTAAATTTTACGATGCACTGTCATAATTAGAAGCGTTGAAAATATTTCAGTCCGTCGGAAAGCCGAATTTTTGAGAATTATCGATTGTTTTTACCTTTTCCTAATTCCTGGGAAAACCAAGAAACTTTTCGAGGATTTTATTTCGGAATTTTCTTAGTTGAATCAAGACACAACATTTTTGTTAAGGATGTCTTGACTAAATATACTTGGTTCCCAATGTTCCAAATTTATTCCTTAAAAACGTGAAATTTATATTGAAAAGAAATATTTTCATTGATTTTCATATAAAATAATCTGTGTCGACAAATAACAAATCTTTTTCGTGGACCATATCTGGGTGAAATCTTTAAATCTAAGAAAAGCACCTCTGACTACATTTTGCACATTTTGCACTTTGCACAATTTGCAATTAAAAATCAATATAACGCGATAACTCATACTGATTCGTGGGGCTCACATCTACCTACTTACAACTACTCCAAATAAATGGAGTAGTACAACTACCACTTCCCGTAGTGAAAATAATTTTGATTTTGCTGACTTCCAGCTTGCAAAGTGGCTGTGGACCGAAAATGGTTTGTATCATGCATTATTGAAAAAAATTTAGTTCTAAGAAGAGTAAATAACCTTTGATTAGAAACTAACTCTATTTAGTAATGATCATATAATAAACAAAAAAATCCTTACTTCCAAATCAATAAAGTACAAATAGTAAGTTTTATCTACAAAATGTATATCCAAATTTGATCCACAATTCACAAAATGATTAACAGAAACAAAAAAATTAGATTGTAACTACAATTCACAAGTTGGTTAAATTGTGACTAGAATGCGTCGGTATATATACCCTAATTTTGGTGTGCGAGTATGTGTGGTGCATTGATTTAGTAAGAAAAATTTAAATTACTTTAATTCTACTTAACTTTGAATTTTAATATTCTATCAATTTTTATGGTGATTTTTCATAATTTACTTATTATGTTTTCTATTTTTCATTTTTTATTTATTATTTTATTTGTTATTTCAGATTAGTTTTTTGCTAATTTAATTCTTAAATTTCTTATCTTTCATTTAACTACTCTAAAATGCTTTAAGGCCATGATGGATTTCACCATTTTTATAGAATATTCTAGTTCTTTGTTCATTTCTATTGTAATATTTTCAAATTTGCTTACTTCTGTTATGCATCTATGTTGTGTTTGAGTTGATTTCCTGTAATACTTATTGCTTTTATTTTTGAGTTGAGTGAATTCTATTTAGTTGTTTAATTGATATTTGGATGTGTTTGAGTTTGACTCGACTTGATGTTATGTTAGCGTGTTATATCCCGACGTCTTTCAATCACGATTCAACCACTTGGTCTCAAAATCAGTTCTAGCCCAACATAATTAAAAAACTAAATACATATAAAATATTTTTAAATTAAAAGGGGTTATCTACGATGTGTAAATATAACAATTTATATTAAATTAATAATTAATTAAAAAAATCTCATCAATCATCATCAAAAAGTAAAATAGTAGTTTTTGATAATTTTAGAATTAAAAATCGATATGTTTGATGATTATAGTGTTTATATAGCAAAAATGAAGGGGTCTCCAGCAATGATTGATAACGAGTGGTTACAAATAACTTGTTTATAATTGAAATTACCAGTTTGGTCAAACAAAACCAGCTATGGAAAGCACATGAAGCTTGCTAATTTGATTTAGAAATAGGTGGTAAGCTCGGTATTAGTATATGTAAATTTGAAACAGATTTATTTGCTATAATAGAATTAAATTGTATGAATAATTATACACTTATTTAATAATACTTTACAATTTGCTGGGTCTTGTTCATCTAGGGATGCTAGGAGTATGGAGGGTTAATAATTCTACCGAATTAAATGGAAAACCCGAAAATTTTCAATTTTCAAACATGATTTTCTTCAATGACATTTTCAGTTTGATTATCTATGCCAGGGCTTCTAAGGTGTTTTTCATTCACGACCCTTTTTTGAGACCCCTTATAATTTAAAATAAAGATATATAAATTTTTATATTATATTTTAATGAAATTTAAGTGCTCGAAATTGCTAAATAGATCATAAATTTTGTGACTGACTTTATATTGGCCACTACGTGCAAATTCCCATTTGCCCAATGACTAGGAAAACATACGACAATTATGCAATTTTATGTATTCGGATATTTTATATAAAAAATTCACTGCCCAAATATTTCGCTTGACCCATAGTTTAAGAAGCCTTGATCTATGTAATGCTTCTATTGTATTTATATTTTGTTCGCTAATATGATTTTATGTTGAAATTAATTTATTTATTAATTATTACATGAATAACTATTTAGAAACTTCTCGAATAAATAAATTATATTTATATATTATGATATTAAAATAAAGCTGATATTGTCACCAAACGCATTATAAATATTTTAATGAATTCAACTACCACCAGAAACTCTGGAGATAATAATGTTAAAAATTTATATAAAAATTTAATTTATTTATTAAATTATTAATAAATTACATAACAGATTTTGTTCAATTTTTACCGCTAAACCAGTTTCTTTTTATTAGAATCCTTAAAGTGTAATAAAGACAATTTCTCAACCAATATTTCGCCTCTGGGATCTTAAAATCCTGTTTTAAGAAGCCTTATTTGGTAGAGAATGAATTGAAAAAATATGCAAAATTCACTGAAAAATTCACTGAAATATTTTTTATTATATTATCTTTATTTTTAAGTATTTTACAATTCATAGCTTTACAAGAGATCATAACGTAACATAGTTAACTATGTGACCAATGATCACTGTATGCGTTCTAAACTAATAAATTTAGGGTGTCCTTAGTTTTTCATACTTTTTATGTTAAAATTTGTTGGGTTTTATGGTACTAAAAATCAACCGTTGGTTACTCTGACTCCACGTGTTCCAAAAATTGATTAACACAACTCCCAACGTATATTTCTTTTATAGCAAATTTACAATTCTCAATAAATAATTACAACTCAAAGTTACCACTATTTTGCTCACAATTTCCGATCGAACTCCACCCTGGAAAGTCACGACCTTGTGCGATTTAAAAATAAGTTTCACCTTTTTATTTGATTCCCCTCTCTGTTTCAAACTATTTTAATACTCCTTTTCTAACTCTATAGTTCCTCTTATAATTCCTTTTTTTTCTTGGCTTTGTTCCTCAAATTCCTATTGTCAGTTTCTTCTTCCCTACCTAAGGCTACTGCCGATTATCTGAATTTGGAGTTTCCTTATATACTCCCATAATCGTTGTAATTGCCCCATTTTTGACCTAATTTATTTTGACTTCTTTAGTTATCATTCTCTAATTAATTATTTCTGTTGACCCTATTAGTAATTCTCCTTCTTTTTGTTTACCCTCGTTTATCCGACTGTTTGGATAATTGCCCTCTGAATTCCCAGTTTGCTTATCCTTCCAAATTGCCGCTCTCGGGTTTTCTTCATCGCTCGGGTTCTCCATTGGCTCGGACTTTCCATTAGCTCGGGTTTCCCATTAGCCAAATAATTAATTAATTCATATTTGCCTGTTTTACGACCCTTTCTAAACATTTTCTAACAATTTCTTGCTCACTTTCTTCTTCACCATCCCTTAATATACCCCTCTCCCGTTTTCCAGCTTCAATTTCGATAACATTTCACTTTATTCCACTTCCTCAGGTTTGTCCATTTTTCCATTTCGTGTTTTATTGAACCCTTTTATAGTCCTGTTTTTATCATATCTTTCTTTGCCACTACTACTCTGCCTGCCCGCCATTCCTTTTCATTCAATTTCGGTTTTCTTTTTATTCGGAACTATTCAATTTGATGTAATTTAATAATTTATTTTTGAAACCTCAACAGATTTGTCACCTATATAAAGTTAATAAATACTTTTATTTAAATTATGGCAATAGGAAATACACTTTTTACAATCAATCATGTCACAAGATAAGATAAATGCTTTATTCCTCTTTCAAAATTTGGAGTTAATTAATTAAAAATAAATATTTTTCGGGGAAACAAGAGAAGTGAGTTGTTGTTAAGAAAATGGCAAACAGTCTTTATGTAACGGATTATTCTGTGAAATTTAAACATAAAATTTTAATTGAGTTTTTTCTATCCCAAATTTCTTTCCTCTTTTTTGTTGATGAAACATAGCCAATCCCGGCTGACCGAATTAATGCTTAATCCAAGTGCAAAAGCGATATCCTTAATCGAAGGCTTATTTGCAAAGTTAGCCATATTAATGACTAAATTGTGAATTTCATCAGTTACTGTAATGCGTTTTTTTCATTCCATTATATGGGTATTTTTTTAAACCAAAAAATAAAATATATAATCTTGATTTATAAATTTATAACTCTGAATAATATTGTAAGTTAATTATGTAAATATAATTCAGATAAATAAGTAAGCCATTTTCAAAGTGTTTATTAGTTGAGTTGTGTTCGACCTAATTTTTATTGTTCCTTGATATTACAATTTAATCAAATAAAACATTTTCCTTAACCCTCCAGAGGGCGCGTTGGGTCTCACAGACCCAGACGATCATTGAAGGTTTTTTAATTTTTACTTTTTACCGTTTTTTTACTGTTTTGTCTTACTGTTTTGTCTTACTGTTTTTGGCATATGTATTATATATTTACGGAATATATCTACGAAATATATATCTACGAATCCGTCCAAACAAAACAAATAACCAAGAATATATAAACGATCTTTTTAGCGCGCGCTCTGCAGGGTTAAAAAATCAATTTAAAAAATTTTAATTAATTTTTTAATATTTCAAATTTAAATAAATTTATATACATTAAAACCTTGGATGGTGAGTAACTTTGTTTGCGAGTATTTTGCAAGACGAACAAATTTTTAAAATATATTTTAACTTGATAAACTAGCTAAGTTTTGTAATACGAGTAACATGTATACATTTGTCTACTAACCGTCACCTTCAGTTGAAGTCGGTTGGTGTCGGTGTCCTTTAGATATTTACTCTACATACGTACGTATTGTTTATTTTCTTTCTAAACGTGGTTAATGAGTATTTTTTGATAACAGTACGCACGAGCGTAGCACGTCAATTGCGCGGACGTCAATTGCGCGGGTCCAACTGCGCGGACGTCAATTGCGCGGGTCCAACTAATAATTAATAAGGGAAATGTACATATATATGTAGTCAGAGTTTATCCGACAAGATATTCTGTCCCCCTATGGGTACGGCTCACAAGGGTAATGGTAGCAAGGGTACTGCTCATATTCAAGCCTATACATTTATTAAACAATCCAATAAATGTATAAGCTTAAATATGAGCAGTACCCTTGCTACCATTACCCTTGAGAGCCGTACCCATAGGGGGACAGAATATCTTGTCGGATAAACTCTGACTACAAATATATGTACATTTCCCTTATTAATTATTAGTTGGACCCGCGCAATTGACGTCCGCGCAGATGACATGGTTTCCGCACGAGGTATGTGAGTGGTCGACTTCGCAAGATTTTATAATAAGTCTACATCGACTATTTGCACAATATTAAAGAATAAAAAAGAATTAAGGGGACTAGATGTAGCAAAAGGATCCAAGCGACTATCAAAGTAACGGCCATGTGTTCTGGAAGATGTATAAAAGTTGCTTCTCGTGTGGATAAACGAGAAAAAACTAAATGGTAATAAATAATATTTCTCGAGAATTCAAACGAGATAATTCTTGAGACAGAAACTCTAAATATAACTTAGAATTTATAATCATCTAGTCACTGCTTCTAGTTTTGATAATAGGAAGAATCGATCTAGTTGCTTTCTTGTTTTAACTTGAGAAACATGATATTCACGTCAAATAGCTTTGATATATAGTCTGATTTTAAATTGTCTCTCCAATCTGGAAATACTTTTATTCCATATTTTATGTAATACTTTTCTTTTACTTATTCGTTTATTTTTCCATTCTCTTGCGTTGTTTAATCCAATCTGTGTTTTGCTTTTACATTCCGTTATTCAATGTTGCTTCCAATTTTTCAATTTTTGTTCATGAACTAACCTCCGACTTCAACAAAGCTGTCAAAATAAGACAATTTCAATTCTCAATTTGTTTTGTTTTTCCTTTTATATTTGTATTTACTAATAAGTAATGACCTTAATTGTTTTATTTAATTGATTTTTGATATTTTCTTGTTTTCTAATTTTTCATTTCTCCTACTGAAAATTCTGGAACACCATTCCATTTATTTTTTCTATTTACCCTCAATTAGTTTACACATTTTAATGATTATTTTATTTTGACATTGTATGCACATATCGCATTCAGTTCTCGATAGCAAATCTGCATTAGAATGCGTTTCACCTCTAAGGTATTCCATTTCAATGTTCAGACCACTTAATTGGTTGATCCATGTTTGACATAAATGGTGTGATTGGCTTCTTGGTTTTTAAAATACACGTTATTGCCTTATGGTCTGCCCTCAGTTTAAACCTTTTACCATATAAATAATGTTCGAAATATTCGGTAAAATAATTTATGGCTATTAATTCTTTCCGAGTGATACAATAGCCTACTTCGTGTTTGTTCATTACGTGCGAACCATATGCAATTACTCTTTCTTTGCCATTTTCATCTAACTGCAAATAAATCTCTCCATTTCTGTCAAAACTGGCATCAGTGTTCAAAATAAATTCCATTGTAAAGTCAGGGAATATGAAAATTGGAGCTTTTACTAATGTTCTTTTTAATTCTTGAAAGGATTCTTCGCATTCATTTATCCAAATAAATTTTGTCTGATTTACACCTCACAATTTTTTTGGTTGTGAATACGTACTATAAAATTTTATAAATCGACGATAATTATTTGGTAATCCAAGAAAACTTCGATTCACTTTTGATTAATATCTTATGTTTTACTAAATTAGTTTTGCCTACATCCAATTTAATGTTTCATAAATATATTTTCATATTCTTTAATTATTTTATTTAAAGTGACTTCTCGACTAATATGCAGTGCCGGATTAACCATATTGCAAATGTTTCAATTGAAACGGGCCCACTCGTAACTTAGCAAGTTAGGGAGCCTACTATGAGATTAATAAATTTACAATATTTGTCGGCTTAAATACAATAGAACAGAAACATATGGTTCTTATTATTTTATGTAAGATGAAATAGCCAGATAAGTCTTGTATCCCTTACAGTCGAGTCAAGATGCACATCTATATCGACATAAGCTGTAGCATGGACTCCTATATAATGATATAGAGTCCATGAATGGAGGCATTAGTAGCATGTATGTACCCGATTGTATTTGAGCAGACCGGGTGATAGGCCTACGATCGTTGGCATCGTTGGCGCAGCATATAATTATATCTGGAAACTTAAAACTTTCTCCAGTCAACTGAATACTACCACAATTTATATCTGTGTATATGGTTAAAGGAGATAAATAACTTAACATATTGTATTTATACAAGGAATCCAATATTTATCCCACATGTGCTAAATCATTGCATTATAACATTCTTCTAGTCTCGATCTCTTGAGATTATCTAACCGGTGTAGTAGAATGTTATTTTCTTTTCACCGCATTCATTCATGCTTTGCTAGATTAGAGATTTTTTACATATTTTGTGTGGCCTTTGGGGGGTCTATAAGACTAAAATTCGAATATAAGTTAAATATGACCGTTACACAAAATTACATAATAGTATATTATAATTATTTTTAAAAACATTAGTATCAATAATATTATTATTAACACTAATATTAACAATAATTAACATTTACTATTAAACCATGAAAAAATTTGAATCTGGCACACAAAAACGTTAAAGAAAACATCTTTTTGAAAAGGCGGCAGAACTGCAACGTGGCGGAATCAATAAGTTTGTTAAAAGATCTGAAACTTATAATGAATCCGTTGAAATAAAATTAGCTGATACTGAGAAATTACTACAAAGTTCATCTGCAACAGATGTTTCGCCGCAAGAAAACGATTTTAATGAAATAACTTCTTCATCAGAACAACTAAATATCATCCAGCCTGAATCAATCGTAAATACGCTAACTTTGTTTGACACTGCTAAACATGATATTATTTCTGTAACTGAGCCAGCCTTGTGGGATGTACTGGATAGTAATCTTGTGAATTATTGACTCCACGCTGGGCCCAATGCGTGTGCAAACCGTGATGGAGTTTATGCAAATTCGTTAAGGAAATATGCCAATTGTAACAGAAAACTGAACAATTCAGCATTTAATTCACAATCTCACAATGGAGAAAAAATTCAAAGGCATTGTCTTTTGTATTCGTCATCATCTGGATGCGTTTTTTGTTTTGTATGTAAACTGTTTTCGATAAACAGTTCGTCTGCTCTTGCGACTACAGGATTTGACAGCTGGAGTACCATAAATCGACTTAAACAACACGAAAAATCAGCTGATCACAGATACGCTCTAACTACTTATGCAACGCGTATATCCAATGTTCAGACTTTGGACAAATCAATTTGGGAGCACGCTGATAAGCAAAACAATTATTGGAGAGAAGACTTAAAGAGAGTTGTTTCAACAATAAAATTCCTCACATTGCGTGGAGGATCTTCAGAAACCTTTGGAAGTGCAGATAATGGAAACGTTTTGGGTTGTTTGGAGTACTTAGCCGAATATGATTCATTTCTTGCGGGACATATTGACACATATGGAAATGCTGGTCGTGGTATCGTATCATACCTATCATCCACCACTTATGAAAAATTTGTGGGTCTAATGGCCAGAAAAGTCATCAAAGCTATTATTGATGAATTAAAAAGGACAAAGTATTTTTTCTTCAGTGTTGATTCTACGCCTGATATATCATACACAGGTCAACTAACTTTCACGGTTAGCTATGTGAAAAGTAATGGCCAACCTGTTGAACGTTTTCTAAAATTTGTTCAAATTTCGTCACACACCGGTCTTCATCTCTTCGATACAATTGTTGAAACTTTTTCGCAGAGGTCAGACATACGACAATGCCAGCAATCATAAAAAGGGCGTCCTATATTCCTTCTATGGCACACTCACTGAATCTGTCTGGGGTTGCAGCTGATGACGCTTGCACTGAGGCAGTTGCATTTTTCGGATTTGTTCAGAAAATTTATGTTCTCTTGTCTGATTCGACATATAGATGGAATCTTGTCAAAGATGCTGTCAGCCGAAAGATAATTGGAACGGATAAGTCAAAGTCTGCACTACTTCCAAAACAGTTGAGTGACACGCGGTGGTCTGCTCATGCTGTTACACCACGAAGTATGTATCTGCACTATAAAACCTACCAATCTGTTTTGCAAGAAATTAGCAGCAACAATTTGCAAAAGAAAGAAACGAGATCAGAAGCAACAAATTTAGCGAATGTCATGGATAAGTTGGAAACAGTGTTCTTGGTGTGTTTTTGGAATACCATTCTGGAACGCATAAATGATATAAGCCAGCTGTTGCCATCAGAAAAAATGGATCTGTGCACTGCAGTAGGACTACTGAAGTCATTATCGGAATTTCTAGCATCTCAGAGGAATAAGTTTGAATTTTATCGAGATAGCGCGGCAGAATTGTGCTCTGAAAAGAAATTCAAAACAAGACGCGCACGTCAAACAAAACGCAGAGGGACGATACCAAGGAGTCAACTGTTGTTTTAACGGGTGAAGAGAAGTTCAAAGTTGATACCTATTATGTTATAATTGATTCACTTGTTACCGATCTTAACCGTAGAATTGCAGCATATAAAGCAATCGACGATCGTTGTTATTTTTTGTATGCGGACGATGAAAACAGCACTGCAACAAGGGAATCTTTGAAATTGTTTGTGGAATTCTACTTTGATGATGTCACTGATGAACTCTGTGATAAGTGGATTCAGTGGAGAACTTTTCTAAAAGTAATGCGATCATTACTGACAAAGAAAACATTTTTGAATCTTCAGACAGGATTTGCAAATTTGTATGTCGCTTTGCGCATTTATCTAACTTTGCCGGTTTTTAACTGCAGCGGCGAACGCTCCTTCAGTCATCTCAAACGCGTTAAAAATGCTGTGAGATCAACTCTGGCTCAAGAAAGATTAAGCAGCTTAACACTGATGGATATTGAATACGAAATCGTCCAAAGCCTTGACTTTCAGGATATCATTGACTCTTTCTCAGCAATTAAGTCGCATCGTCGAGAATTTTAACATTATGCACAACATAGGACGGGTAAGTGTAGCCTAGTATGCGCCCTAATTGAATGTTAATTAAAATTGAATTATATGTTTCTTCAAGCATCTAAGGGGCCTACACTATAGTTCTGAAACAGGTCTACAAAAGTTTAATCCGGCTCTGCTAATATGATCATTATTTTTTAAATAATTTGATTTTCCATCGTCAAACATTAAAATATTTTCTTTTCGTGAGTTCAATATAACTTTGAATTTTAAATTGATCTAACATATTATTGCCTCCTATTACACTTGGTGAAATTTCATTTGCGATAAAGAAATAGATCTTATTTTCTTGATTTAAAATTTTTATTTTTACTGAAACCTTTCCTAATATTTCTAAGGAACTCTCATTTGCACATTTTACCAATAAATTAGTGTTTTCAACTTTTACATTTTCGAGCGCATTTAATACGTCTTTACTGATAACACTTATTTTGGCTTCTGTTTTCAAAAGCCAATTAAATTTCTTATTATTAATCAAAATAATAACGCTAAGCATAACTCAATTAATCGTATGTTATTATCCTGTCATAACCATTATTTAAAATGCTTACTTTGTTGTCAATACCTTTATCTATTTTATCTACAGTATCTATACATATAACATCAAGCATACCAGAATAATCATACCAAATATTGTCAAAAAATTAAATTTCATTCAAACAATTACAAACATTTTCATACTTATAACCATTTCTCAAGATCTTATTTACATTTAGATTATCTTTCCAATCACTTCCTCTTGTGTTGGAGTGTTGGCATTTGGGTATTTGCTGTCAGGCATCAGATTCTCGTCGTCTCTTTGGTTTGTAATCACTGCCATATTATATTGATATCTGTAATTTTAAGTTCCTCTTAAATCGAAACATTGTAATTTTAAATGACCTGTCTTCTTGCAATGAGAACATTTTATGTTCGGACATTGAGCCCCTATGTGTCCTACATTTATGCATCCCCAGCATGTTTTTGATCCTGGTTGTTCATATCTTTGATTTGGCTGATGAAATGAATTTGAAAAAACCGATCTGTTTTGTAAAGTCTACACTGATGGTCGACGAGATAAACTCCTTTGATCTACAATCCTATTATTGTTTCTAAATGGTTTTCTGTGTGATTGACTGTTTTCTGGAAATTTTTGTTGTTGTTGTTGTTGACGTTGTTGTGATTGCCGATATTGTTGAGCTAGATATTGGCAATAATTTTAAACCACATTTCCATACCTTCTTTTGAATGATTTCATAGCAGCAATCTCTTCATTTTTCATTTCTTTATTAATCTCATCTATCTTCATGATGATCTCTTTAATCTCCTTTACATTAGAAATATTTCTCATCTTGATTTCTCATTTTTATATCTTTATCTTCTATTGCATTTTTTAATAAAAAGGCAATTAATTTTTCTTTCGATAATTCGTGTTTTAAGACATTTTCTGCCAATCGATCAATAGTCTTAATAAGGTCTTGGATTGATTCATTATCTTTTTTGTAACGGATAGCTTTATTTAAATTTTTTCATAAATGTAAATGTTCTTCAAAGGCTTTTCTGCATCTTTCTTCATAATTGCCAATTTCTTAATATAATTTAACCGATTCGGTTGACATGAACGTATTTTGTAATTGAATTGGAGTTTGAGTTAAATCATAAAACTATCTAATTTCTTCTAAGAACATTTCCAGGCTGTCTCCAATGGTAAAGATTTTCAGCGTTGGAATAAAAGCATTTAATCTATTATTTGTCGTGAATCCTGGCGTTGTCGTCATGTTAAAAGACTTTGGAGACATAAGATTTATTAATATAAAAAAATGATTCTCCCAGAGGAAGTAATTATATTGTAAGTATCTTGAGCAAGATACACACATGTATCAATAATATAAACCGTTGACATTGAGACATCATTACATAATAATCAGACATACAATTCAACATACAATAAACTTATTTCAAATAGATATTATTTACAGTTATCCTACAAAGATGAAGATGATGAGATGGCCGTTATTGAGAATATTCTTGGACTTGGTAGCTTATTTTCTTTATATTATGTTTAATTTTTAAATGAAATTTCATTTAGAAAATGAATGAAATATGATGATGATGATGATGATGATGATGATGATGATGATGATGATGATGATGATGATGATGATGATGATGATGATGATGATGATGATGATGATGATGATGATGATGATGATGATGATGATGATGATGATGATGATTTAAAATATTTTATTTATTTTATTTTTACAAATTATTTCAATAGTTAGATCTTGATTTATCGGAGGATTGTGATGATGATATTATTTTTATTCACGATGAAAATGATAATTTAAATATTTAATTAAAATCCTATTTTAAAGACATTTTATTTCAGTTTTAATTCACCCTACAATTTTATATGATGAAAAAAAGTGTTGACAAAGAATGTGGAAATGGTGTTTTGATTAATTTATACTTTTTATTTATTTTTTGTTAATAATTTAGCTAATATGACAAATGTTATTATCTGAAAAATGGTCAAGCTACTGTGTGTTATTTCCATCCAGTACCATAAACATGCGAATGTTCAAGAGAAAGGAAAATGTAAAATTATTTGATTATAATGTTAATTTTCTTATTTTTTAAAAAGTTGGCATGAGCTCTTTTATATATATTAAATATATATTACATAAATCTGAAAGTAATTGTGATAGATTTAAATATATATATATATATATATATATATATATATATATATATATATATATATATATATATATATATATATATATATATATATATATATTTAATTTTTCAACTCTCAGCATAAACGTTGAAAGACACTGTTGATAAATGTATGAATAATGCTAAGGATCGTAGTATGAATGAATGTATATTGACTGATATATCGAATGATGTAGTGAATATTAGTATTGATAGAATTGTTTCGAAATCGTGCAAAATACTTAGTATGTTTGTTAGTAAATCTCAAATGCCTGTGGGATTGTGTTCGGATCTCGTTTATCAATTCACATATAATAGTTGTAATGCCACATACATTGGAGATACATACATATCATCTCTATATTCGAGTGCAAGAATATTTTCGACTGAAGGGAGTGTCCAATATTAAGGATCATAATAAAGTCTGTATGAGAGAATCAGGAATATCGGATTTTAAAATCTTATCAAAAAATTTGGCAATTGATTTGAGCGTGTGATATGTGAAGCATTCATGATAAGAACTTTTAATCTTAAAATCAATGTGCAGGATGCAGTTAATACGTGTGTGTTGAATGTTTTTAATTAAGTTAAAATTGTTATTTATAATTTAAAAATTTATAGATTTAATAATTTGTTTATAAATTATCAATATTGTATTGTTAATCATCCCTAGTGAATATAGGTAACCTGATGATGAGAATGATGCTATCGAAATATATAGTGAAAAAGATGTACGAATGGCGATTTTTATTAATAAATTTCGAAAAATTCTTCCGAGTAGTGGTTAATGTATTTTAATAATAAATATATACAAATAAATAAAATGTTTATATATAATATAAATATATAATAAATAATATGTTTAAATTTCCATGATAATATTTAAAACTATGCTTTAAATTGAATAATAAATTAATTCACATTTCTTATGTTTGCATATCGAAAATTTGGCAGATCTTCAAATTTTCCTCGTACTCATTTCGCGTTTAAATGAAAATGTGTTGGATGGAAAAATTATAATGCTTAATCCTACTTTGTTTTAATAAGAATTATTTATTTTAATATTTAGATTTTTGTTAAAGATTTTTATATTCTTTCAGTTAAAAATAAATTTTAGGGATTTAAAATTTAAAATTTAATTTTTTATTTAATTTAAAATTTTTATGTCAGGTTTGTTTTGTTTAATGAATGAATAGTTAAACAAATTTTGGATTTTAAAGTCATATGAGTTATAATTATGAGTTATATTAATGTCATTTGATGAGGAAACAATAATCTCATACGTACTTCACAATAAAATAATATTAATTTGTGAACCTATTTGAAATTTAAACATTTCATAAAATCAGATTTTCTTTTTATCTTTTCTTCTTAATCTTTCTTAATTTTCTTTTAATTTTTTAATCCTTTTAAATTTAAACACAGTGTATAAATTCAAATTAAAGAGAGTTCGTTTCTAATATAAGTAGGCATATAAAAACAAAACTATTTAATTAATTAAAATAATTTATTTCATCAAACTTCACGAGATAAAAATTAAAACTTAGTTTTTTAGATTAAATATGGAATTATTGTTATTAATAAATACTAATATTAATATTAATATCTTGTTTAAACATTGAAACACCATAAACAGACCTTTTAACAGAGTTTTATTAAGCAACTAATCATTTATTAAAAGGTTTTTAAAATTACAGAGCCGCCTATTTACGTATGACTTTTAATTCGGTTATTGACAAATTAACTCACAAAATATTTCACTGCTCTAATAATAATAATAAGATAAAAAGCAGATTCTTTAACTCTTAACATAATTTTTCCATTCCTAGAGACTTTATAGACCTCTCGATGTGTGGAGACCAACTGAGCACCAATGGTCAGAATCATTCATTGCAAATTATTTATCATACAAAAAACATGTGACAGTTTCTGATATTTATTTAAATCCTTTTTTCTAATGTATTATTTTTGAAGTAAGCATCCATCATTCTTTTTATTATATTAAGTTTTATTAATATTTTATTAAGCATCTGTAAATTTAGAACATGATTTTCTAACTATACTTCTTTTCTTGACAAATCTTTGGAACTGTTGGGAAATCATTTTACTTTACAAGTCAAAAGTTGTATCTTGTTGGTATAGAAATCTGAAATGGATGGACAATTTCCTTTAAACATTTTCTTTTCTTCGATGAATTTTTAACAAAATTTCTTGTTGAATAAATTTTCTTTCAACGCTTTAAAAATCAATTATTTTCAATAAAAATAATGAAAATAAATAAATTTATTTATATGCGAAAATAAATCTAAAGCATGAAATAGCCAATAGTAAAACAAAGAAATATATTTCTAAAATAATTACTTCCTGATATCAACATATCATTGTAATACATCGTTTATATAAGTTAAGAAAACAATTTGAGAATAAAATAAATTGAAAAGACAATCAGATTAGAAAGAATATTAAAAGCTATTATTTTCATTCATTTAAAAATTTCAATTTCAAATTGAAAATTATTTTAAATTGTTAAATTTATTAATATAATAATTATAATAATAATAATAATAATAATAATAATAATAATAATAATAATAATAATAATAATAATAAAATAATAATAATAAAAATAATAATAATAATAATAATAATAATAATAATAATAATAATAATAATAATAATAATAATAATAATAATAATAATAATAATAATAATAATAATAATAATAATAATATAAATAATAATAATAATAATAATAATAATAATAATAATAATAATAATAATAATAATAATAATAATAATAATAATAATAATAATAATAATAATAATAATAATAATAATAATAATAATAATAATAATAACAAGTACATTATTATTATAATAACATTATCTTATAGTCGAAAATTTTTTCATTAAATACATAATTTGCAGCAAAAGGCTTAAATTATCATTTTATTGTTTTAAATAATAAATGCTGCTATCAAGAAATCATCACTTTATACTAATACTAATAATAATAATAATAATAATAATAATAATAATAATAATAAAAATTATTATTATTATTATTATTATTATTATTATTATTATTATTATTATTATTATTATTATTATTATTATTATTAATAATATTATTATTAATATTATTATTATTATTATATCTTTTAAATTTTTATTAATTTTATTTAAATTAATTTAGAAATGTTTCTTAGGCTTTTATTCTTTAGTATGTAGGAATCTAATAATTTAATTGTAATTAGAATTTCAGTGCAAACTCGAAAAATTGTTTAATTTATTGAGTAGTCCTTGGATAAATTCAACGCACTCGATCCAATTATTTCGTTTTTAGCAAGTTTTCAGTAGATTGCAAATAAAATAATTCTTACAACAATTTATTTCTTTTGTGAAATATTTTTAAACAGTATCTTATCTTTTTGACAATGGGCCTGTCAGGATTTCCCATTTACATTTTGGGGTTTTCTAATAATAATTTGTAAATATTACTTATAAATTCATGTACGTCTCAGGTGAACATCTAACTGATATTTGGATATGATTTGAGGAAAGGTCCTTAAAGATAGGAAATGTCTACAGTAAATTAAGGAGTTTTTATTGCCTGCTAAGAGAGTCAAACCGGTATTAAATAGATGAGGAGTTTATATGATGAAGAATGAGAAGAAAAATGAGACCAACAAGAAATAAATTAATCAACGTCGTAATGAAACGTATTTATGAGACATCCTATTTAAGGAAGTATATTATATGCAAATGGCTAAAGTATTTTTTTATCTGGATGAACAAGTGTTTTGTCTGTCACAGATGTAAAAGATATACGATAAGAAATGTAGAATAAATGGCAAAATTAAAGAAAATCGTTGCAGAAGAGAAAGTAATTGTCCAAATAAAGTTTCCAGTATGAATGGTATCAACAAAAAGATGGAGTTGCTATGGGTTCGCCTTTAGCACCAACTATTAGCCACAGAGATACGGTATTAATCGAATCCATAATAACAAATTATACTAACACGTTTATTATTCAAAATACAAAAACTATTAAAACAAAATATAACGTTAATTTGTTTGAGGAGTTTCTAAAAAATAATAATTAATGTATAAGTAAGGATTTCAACATACAATCAAACATGCACAACATCACACCATTATTTTAATACAAATTGCTAAAACGCCTCACACCAACGATGGCTTCAATTGTTTTGGCATGCTTAGAAAAGAAAATTGCATGATGTTTTTCTTATATTTTGATGATTTCTTGCATGTTCATCCGTTTTTGCATTGTATGAATAGTCTACATAAAAACATTGTATTCAAAGTGAAATGGAGAAAAAATCATCACTTGTTTTCTTGGATCTGTTAATACAACGCAAAGAGAAACACTATGAGACAGGATTTATAGAAAACCAACTGATACTGGTCTCTATACTTCATCCGAAATTTTTTGTGAATTCAAGTATAAAAGAAATATGGTGAAGTGGTTGAAAACGTAGGTCTTTGTCTTCTACTTTTGTAAATTCAGTAAAAAGTGTTGACAAATTGGTTGAAATGTTAATGAAGAACGGTTATTCGAAATCCTTTTTATTAATTATGGTAAAAGAGACTGTTGACAAATTTATTAAAAATCCTAAAGATCCATGTTTGAGAAAATCTGGGTGTGATTTTGTTGAGGCGTGTGAGTCTGATGATTTAAAAAAATTAAATAGTGTGAGCAAGAATGATAAGCTTAAATTTGTGTTAGTATTGCCGTACTCAGAAGGTTTTAAGGATTATAAAGTGAAGATAAGAAACCAGTTAGGGAATTTAAACTATAGGATAGTGTCAACTTCATGGAAAGTACGCAATATGTTTATTAATAAGTCTAACATTGCGGTCGAATTATATTCCGATCTCATTTATCAGTTTACATGTAATGGGTGTAATGCCACATACATTGGAGAGACTTCCCGTCATCTCTGTATTCGACCTCGAGAGCATTATAGATCGAAGATTTTGACCAATATTATTGAACACAATAAGGGCTGTAAGAGTAAAATAGGTATGTCTGATTTTAAAATTTTATTAAAAAATTTCAATAATTATTGGGAACGTATAAATTGTGAGGCATTGTTGATAAAGTCATTGAATTCGAAAATTAATGTGCAGAATGCATTGAATACTTGTGTTTTAAATGTTTCTAAATAATTTGTTGTATATTGGATGTTGTTTGTTAAATTAAATAATTAATAAAAAAAATTTTAAATTATTAAATTAAATTCTAAATGCTAAAATTTGAAAACTAAAATATTATTTTCATTATAATTTTTAAAAAAAAGAATGAAATGTTTTTATTAAATAAAATTTTTTTTATATAGTTAATAAAATTAATAAATTTGTTTAAAATCCTTAATTTATATAGTTATTATATCCTACCTGATGATGACAAGAAAATTGTCGAAATATATCGTGAAAAGAATGTTTGATTGGCGTTTTCTTATAATTAAATCATTGCCATGTATGTTTAACTTATTATTATTATTATTATTATTATTATTATTATTATTATTATTATTATTATTATTATTATTATTATTATTATTATTATTATTATTATTATTATTATTATTATTATTATTATTATTATTATTAACACCGAATTTTATAAATTTGACCTAACAGTTCTTGATTATTAATATATAATTGATGGTCATGGAAAATTTTAATTAATTTTAATCAACGTAGTATTTTTATTTCAATATTATTTGTAAATTGATTTTTCTCTATCGATTGATGTCTAATTTCTTCCTAAAATTTAGACAATTATAAAAGTTTTAAATAAAGAATTGATTTAATTAATTAATTAATTCAAATGATTTTAATTTAAATTAAATGGAAAATAAAATAATTAAACTTCAAATAGACATAAAATGAATTATTATAAAATATTATTGCGACATATTATGTGCAAAAAGATTTATTGAAAGCGAGAAATTATTAATTATTGTATTCTAATAATAAAAGGTTATTTTTCTATATTCGAAAAATACTTTTCCAAAATCCTTGTATTATAACCAACTAGAATAATTATTTACAGAGACACGAGATAAGTTGAGAAAATCGAAGGAATTGTTTTATTTAAAAACTGTAAATAATCAGAAAGAAATTTCGCCTGAAATCTATTTTAATGAAGCATCAGGTTACCCACATTTCCCATTATTTCTCTAATCTAAAAATTATTTCTTATTTACAGTCGTTAATTGCTTTCCCTCAGTATCAAGAGTTTTACAAAAATGTTTCTTATCCTATTTCATTAATTTTAACAATTGCTTTCCAGGTCAACTTTGACAGAGATTGGAATTTATTTTATTTCTGTTCAATGAACGCATAAAAAGTATTTTATCCTCAATTATTTCAAAATCTTTCTCAGTTTGACTCTTGAAATAAAACCAAATAATGAAAATATTATTTAAAAAATAGATGCAAAAAATAAAATGCAAAAAAAGCGAGTTTACAGAATTTGCACATAAATTTATCAACTACGCTTCAATTATCACATTTTTTGAATAATTATTCAATTATTTTCATAAAATGTTAAAATCAAGTATATCGTTTTTACTCATATCATCTGCTTAGAACAGTGGTTCTTAACCTGGGGTCCATGGACCCCCAGGGGGTCCGCGAACGGGTTCCAAGTGGTCCGCGGCACTATTTACAAAAGCTATTATTTTTGTTTGAAGCTGAATAAACAGATTTATAAATAATTATTAAAAAATGTATGTGTTTTACTATCAATTTATTAATTTTTTAACATTTCAGGGGTCCGTCGGTACCAATTATATATTTATGGGGTCCATAAGTTTGAAAAGGTTAAGAACTCCTGTCGAAAACAATTTAAATCAGTGCAATGTTAATGTTCATGTTATTATTATTATTTATTATTATGATGTTTTATTTTCATTTTCCGCATATTTTAAAGTGATGTTCTTTCATGGAATAGTGGAAGAATATAGAAAGTTTGCATTCCTTATGTACTATGTTCTGTTTTTATGTTAATTTTATTTTTTCTATCAATTCTCTTTGATATATATAATAGGAAGAATTTCTTACTCAAATCTTTGGTTGAAGCAAATTACTTCCATTTAGGCAAAGGCTTTTATCAACAACTAGATAGATAGTTAGATAGATAGATAGATAGATAGATAGATAGATAGATAGATAGATAGATAGATAGATAGATAGATAGATAGATAGATAGATAGATAGATAGATAGATAGATAGATAGATAGATAGATAGATAGATAGATAGATAGATAGATAGATAGATAGATAGATAGATAGATAGATAGATAGATAGATAGATAGATAGATAGATAGATAGATAGATAGATAGATAGATAGATAGATAGATAGAGAGATAGATAGATAGATAGATAGATAGATAGATAGATAGATAGATAGATAGATAGATAGATAGATAGATAGATAGATAGATAGATAGATAGATAGATAGATAGATAGATAGATAGATAGATAGATAGATAGATAGATAGATATATAGATAGATAGATAGATAGATAGATAGATAGATAGATAGATAGATAGATAGATAGATAGATAGATAGATAGATAGATAGATAGATAGAATTTATACCGATTTTTCAATTGTTAGTAGATGTGTTATATTGTGATAAATATAACAATTTTGTTCCATTTCCTTCAAAGGCATCAAATATTTAATAGAAAAAAAGAATAATTTCATTTACTATAAAATTAATAACCTACATATTTGGGAAATTTATTATTATTTACAACAAGAATGTAACAGCCATCTTTTAATGGCCAAATTGTATTCAGGATGAAAAACGGCATAAATGACAGGATTAATGCCGGAGGAAGCATATCCTGGCCAAGCGAAATCAAAAAGCAGTTGTTGGTCAAATTTTGCCTCGATTGTGAAGGCAATGATCAACTGAAGAGTGAAAAACGGAAACCAACACAATACAAAGAACACCAAAACTATGAGAAGTGTTCGAATAGCTCGTCTTTCTTTCGATGATATAATGTACACATTTTTACTAGTTGTCTTAACTAGGGATATGGTTTGAGTTAAGCATTCTTTTATTTGGGGAGCAACAATTGGGAAGGGTAAAAGTGAAAAATTTCCACTTGAACTTATTCGCTCTTTAGATTTAAGGGATTTTGATTCAATTTTTGAAATTTCTTTAGACGATGAGATTGTTATTAGATTTTCTACAGTGCTCGAAATAGGCAAATAATTTCCATCTGGCTCTTGATCTTTAAAAAGTTTCATATTTTCTGAATATTTCGATTTCACAGTTTTACTTTTTGGGCGGCCAATTATCTGCTGTCGTTGCATGCCACAATTCATTACCTGGCGGAGTCCAAACGAAAGAGTGCTTTGCTTTTTGAGCATTTGAATGCTTCTAACGACAGTAAATAGCATTATGGTAAGTGGAAGAAAGAACGTTAAAATACTCCCGTATATCAAAAATGGCTTGTCGCCCATCATATATTTTAACGAAATATTTGTGTAATATTTTTGTGGGATATTGTTTAAAGTGTCAAGCTTTTCATCAAAGGTTTGATATATTATTGCTTCAACCATCATTGCAAGGCTGACAAGAAATGATAGCCCCCAAGCACCCAATAGTAAAAATATAATGTGTTTTACTGATATTGTATAGCTGATTCGATATGGGTAGGCAATAGCCAAGTATCTATAGACTGATATGACACAGAGATTCATGATGCTACTCGAGGAAAAGAAAACATCTGAACAAAACCAGGCCAAGTGAAGAGGAAAGCCTAGATTCCAACCTCCATTTACCTGAAAATTATCAATGAATTAATTAAAATATTTTTAATGCAATATTATTGAGTTTTATTTTAATATTTCATTTATCTATCTATCTATCTATCTATCTATCTATCTATCTATCTATCTATCTATCTATCTATCTATCTATCTATCTATCTATCTATCTATCTATCTATCTATCTATCTATCTATCTATCTATCTATCTATCTATCTATCTATCTATCTATCTATCTATCTATCTATCTATCTATCTATCTATCTATCTATCTATCTATCTATCTATCTATCTATCTATCTATCTATCTATCTATCTATCTATCTATCTATCTATCTATCTATCTATCTAGCTTTTTAACATTTATTACGTTGGTCCGCTTATAAACAAATATTTCAACCAAAATCAAAAACACGTTGACCATCCACGAGCCTTCATATAGGAAAATTCTCTACACATGATAGTAATTGCCACCTTGATTCTTGGATTCTTTCTTACAATTAAATCAAAATACCATTTTTAATTCATCATATTTGTCAAAGAAAACTTTGTTTAAAAAATGGTAATGATCAACGACCATAATTAATTTTTTAATTAATTAACTAATTAATTAAAATTTAGAGTTTTTACATTCCAATGCTAATTCAATTTATTAAAGTTTAATTAATTTTTACAAGCCTAAAAATTATTTTTTTTCAAAATCCAAACTTAATTGAAAGCCAGGAAATCGTGTAATTCAAAATTTAAAACAAATTTCACTAAAATTTCGATTTTTTGCAATTTATTTTTTCAAAGTTTTCAAGCAGAAAGCATTTGTCAAACACATTTTCAAGTTGACGTAATCTCAATCGTAAATGTTCGCCGGCAAACGGAGTTATTTACCCGTGATCCGATTTTGAAATGTTATTATTGCACGAGGCAAGATTTATTCGCACCGACAGAGATCATATTGAAAAATATTTTTTATGTATATATTATATAAATTTTATATTTATTCTTTAATGGTAAATGTATTAATCATAATATATTTTATACATATTTATTATTGAAACGTTATTGATAAAGTCAGTGGATCCAAAAATTAACGAACAAAATGCAGTGAATACTTGTGTTTAAATTGTTTTTAAATAGTTTTTTTATAAATTATACATATATGAATTGTTGTTGTTAAATCAAATAATTATTTAATTGGATAATTTTAAATTTCAATATTTCAAAATTTTTTTATTTGCTAAAATTTAAAAAATGATTTATTATTTAAAAATTATAATTTTTAAAGAATAAAATATTATTTTTAAAAATTTGATATAATTAATATAAATATTAAATTTGTTTAAAGATTTACAATTCGTCTAGTTATTATATCATACTTGACGATGACATGAAAACTGTGAAAATATATTGTAAAACGAATGTTTGAGTGGTGCTTTCATAATTATTAAATCGTTGATATGTTTGCTTAACTATTTAGTCGAAAATATTTAGTATGGAACCGCTTCACTTCTATATCAGACGTATTATCGCATCAACCTTAATCTTTCTGTTCTTCACGTATTTCTGAGTTATCAGTGTTCGAAGGCAACTTAATGGAAATATCAAATCGCATTTCAAATTTAAAATTAAAACAAAAAATTTATTCAAAACTCAGGAATTACAGCAATTAAGGAACAATGAACCGTTTCCCTTCTATATCGAATTTATATGATAAATTTTGTAATTCTACTTCTCGTAAGATCACAGAACATCCAATCGATGGATATATCAAGAACAAATCAACAATTACGTTCAGATAATGGAGACTGAATATTCAAACAACCTGAAAATAGGAGAATCGTATTCAATGAAATGTATTGTGAAGTAAAATCTTCAAAACGCCAAATACACTTGATACAAAGATGTTGAATTCGTTGATCAAATAGAAATGAAAACGTCGATGCTGTTTAAATCTGCTCAATTTGCTTATGAAGAAATTGATAAAAACTCTAATGATGACAACTGAAAACTCATTGTTCCACGTATGGAAAAGTTCCAGTTTGATATTCAACATTAATATTCAACATTTGATATTCAACACAACTGAAGAACTTTAACCCCTCATCAATTACCCCCTTACTATTAGTCCCTGATATTACCCTCCTGTCATAACTACCTTCATCATTGTGAAAATAATTGAAATAATGTTAAATCGCTAATAGAGTTAAAATACAAGACAAATATTTAGCCACACTGCATAAAAATACAAAAAAACAATAAAGCTGAATGTTATGTACAATACCTCGCAAGTAATCAAAATGGTCTTTATTAGCAAAATCACTAACAATGTTCTTAATCTGAGTATTGCAGTCACGATATTTCTTTCGCAAAAATTCCTCTGGTTGACCTCCAAGTAGCTGAGAAATCAGTACATTCAGAAATGATTGCTCTCTTTGAAGAATTATCAAAAAACGTCAAATGTTTGGATGATCAGCCGTAATCGCAGCTTGTATTTTTCGATGCCAACCTTCAAACCTGTTGTAAGTCCGAGGTAACTAATTCTGAACACTAAAAGACCGGATTAGCTCTGTTTCGAAGTATTCTTCTTCCGATTTAGTTATCTTCAGAATAATCTAACAATCGATTCATATCTTCGGATATTGCAAAATCTGCGTTGTCTTGATATCTTTGCTGAAGTTCAAGAGCTTGTACTTTTCGGAATATGCTCAGAGATAAATGATAGAAACATCAATAGAATTTATTGCAGCTTTTTCAAAATCCATCATAACTGTTTCAGGCTGAGGATTTGGAATTAGAGCCTTTATCTCCATGAAAATACGTAGATAAGTTTCCGTAGACTTAATCGGGAGCAAGCAGTAGAAACAATAAATAACATCACCACCAGTTATTGCATGCATCGTATATAATTGAAAAAAGCTCCGGCACAATAGCAAAAGTTTCATCTACGAACCAATGAGGAGATTGTGATAATAATGATGTCGTTTTATCTGTCCCAAATATTAAAAGTATGTTTATATCTCCAACACCACTGTCAAACAATAAAAACTTCTCACAGCAGGAAGTTTCTTGTATTCGCCTGGCAATTCAGTGGTTTCTCGAGTATTCAGAGATCCAACTACAACATCATTTTTAACTTTGATCTTTGCTTTGCATTCAGACACTCCGTGTCAATTTCCTCGTCGCTTTTCACACTCGTCACTGATGACTCCTGCCGCTGGAAATTTCTGCTTTAGATAGACATATCCGTTGTGCATATATGTTTGCATCCCACGTATACTATCATCCTACTCCATGTTAAAATATTTCTGTGAAACTATATTTTTCATTGTATATATATATATATATATATATATATATATATATATATATATATATATATATATATATATATATATATATATATATATATATATATATATATATATATATATATGTTGGGCGTTGTGTGAGGTTTACGATGATATGTTCGTGTTATTTGTGTACTATCTTATGTAGGTTATTAAATCTTTATCAATGTCTATACAGAGGAGAAATATTGCAGAGTCCAGCCGAGTCACCAGGAAATGAACTGTCTCGGGACAGCTGAAGTGAATGTGTGTATTGCTGTTATAATAAAAATAATAATGAACTAACAATAACAAATTTACAACCAGGAACTTTTATTTATAAAATAATTAAAGTAAAACCTTTTTTGAGTTAGTGTCAGTCGAGTTCGGTATCCAATTTCGGAGTTGGAGTTAGATTTAGTAGTATCTTGTAGTTGAAGATAGGTTAGTTAGGACTGGAATCTTTGTCTTTGTCTTGATACTTTGAATTGAAGTACAAATTTTTGACTTTGACTAATTATTAGAATTTGAAACTTTGAATTGAAATACAAATCTTTATTGGATTTTTTAATTGTCAATATTTGTATAGTGATAATTTATATAGTTTTATTATTTCTTTTTCCAGCGCGACCTACGCTCAATAAAATAACAAGGCGTCGAAAACCTTGTTTAAAAATAAATAAAATATATTACTGTACATTACATTGGGTTATAGAGTTGGTGATAAAATTAGAATTATTACTCTGACTCCAAGCGTGTCTTTGACAGATCCACAAATAACAATTAACACTGGAAACTTTATTGAATATCACAAATATTTTCACACTGATAAAATTGACTCAACAAGCTAACTATAATATTGTGCTTATTACAACACTATGGTGAGGAATAGCACACTCGTATAACTTTGATGTGGCAAATCTTTCAAAACTTAGGAGTGTAATAATTGGTAATTTTAACTGATTGTTCTATGATTTTGACTTGGTTTTACTAGCCTAACTTTATTCTATTATCAACTGAATAAACTCTTGCTGATTCTCTTTATTTCTGTTTTCTTTTTAGTTTCTCTGCTTCAATTTTATTCAATTATTTCTTCTAAATTGTTCTCTCATTGGCTTCTCCAAACTGTTCGCTAATACAATTCTACTACGTCTTCTTAATTTTATAACTCGTCCTCCTTATAGTTTCTCTGCCTGCTTCTGCTTTGCCACCTCCTTTTATACCTCATCAATTTGTGGCACTTCAGTTTATCTTCAATTCCACCAATTTTCCCAACATGATTTCTCAGTTTTCCCTGCGACCGAGTTATCTTTGACAGCTGTCGCAATATTTATAATTTTTTCCTTTTGCGGCTCCGGCCTGTTTTTGTTTTGTTTCCCTTATCTTTGACAAGCTGTCGAGATAAGAACATTGTTGTTTTTCTATTTTCCCGATTTCGAAATTCCTTTTCTTTTTTGTACTAATTAATTAGTACTGACCTTGGTTTTTATTTTCATGTTTGATTTCTTTTGTTTCCTTCCTCTTCCTCATTTCTCATTTCTTTTTGCTTCCGTTTTCTTTTCTGAGTTTCCATAGATCGTCCCGTTTGTCATGACGATCTTTCGCCAGCTAATTTTATTTATTTATTTATAAATTTATTATTTAGGTATCCTCAACATATATATTGATATGCATTTCTGTAGTAGATAGAATTATAAATGAATAATGATGAATAATTTAATGTGTGTATAACAATCCTATTTATATAATGTAAATATACTGGAAATGAAGTTGGTTAGGTAATAATTGAGTAGTTTGGTAATGTGATAGATTAGTTTTCCCTATTCGATAGGAGTAGTTTAGTTAAGTGATGACATAGTCTAAAAAAACAGCGTTCAACGACGTGCGCGCTAATCGGCCAAAGTAAGTACCTAAAAATAAATCAAATAAGCACTTTTTCTCAGTTCTTTTATTTTTATAAGTGCATTTTAACATGTTTTTAATTTAAGTAGCGTGAATCACCGCGCAGCCAATCATCATCGTTATGTAGTGCTGTATTATCAATAAAAACAATCAATATATGATGGAGGGGTAATGTTCTAGACCCTTCAACAACCACTGTTTTTTTGACTGTCGTTATTACAAAGAAAGTTTCTTTGATTCAAAAGTAGCTAATTGATTTTTAAAACAATTGTCTGACATTATATTTGTAGTCGTTAAATTCTTATTCAGTTTAAAGAATCTTTTAAGGAAAAATTTATGTATCTATCATCACATTTCATATATATCCTAATTCGGTCTATGTATACATTTTTTTTTATTTTTAGCCAAGCTGTGTAATTTTCTACCCTTATATCTTGCACATTTGCAAATAATATATATGTTACAGTTAAAGTATATATTTCAGTCAATACATATACTATCTAGTTGATGTATGCTCTCGCTAGCTGTTTCGGTGAAAGTATTCATTATTTTAAATTAACACTTATTATGGTAATCTTATTTGAGATACTATCATCAATGAATTTTTGCGATAAATTTTGTGTTTAAGCATGTGTCTTAAACATCTTAACTTTTACTAATGCTAATCAGTGGGAGTATACATTAACTAGATAAAGTATGCCGTATTTAAAATAATGTATACTTTCACTGAAACATTGGAAGCATTCATCAACTAAATAGTGTATGCACTGACTGAAATTTATATTTTAAAAGTAACATATCTATCAATAAAAATATTTATTTGTTGGTCACCTACGTGATTGTTTTTGATGTTTTATTTATTGCGTCTGACAATTTTGACAAAAGGTCAAAAATCAATTTTTGATGTTTTCCTAGAATGAAAAATAAATTAAATATTCGAGTAGTGCCTTTGACTTCCACATTAATAAAAATATGAATTTAATAATTAAACATTCTTTTCACGATATATTTCGACAGTTTTCCTGTCACCATCAGGTGGGATATAATAACTATGTAAATTAAGGATTTTAAACAAATTTATTAATTATATAAAAACTTTTTTATTTAATAAAAACATTTAATTATTTTTAAGAATTACAATCAAAATAATATATTATTTTTAAAATTTTAGGATTCAGAATTTAATTTAATAATTTAAAAAAATTTATTAATTATTTAATTTAACACAGCAATCAATACATACAATATACAAGAAAAAAATTATTTAAAAACATTTAAAATACAAGTCTTCACTGCATTCTGCACATTCATTTTCAAATTTAATGACTTTGTAAACAACGCCTCACAAATCTCACGTTCCCAATAATTATCAAAAATTTTTAATAAAATTTTAAAATTAGACATACCTATTTTAATCTTACAGTCCTTATTGTGCTCACCAATATAGGTAAAAGCCTTCGGTCTATAATGTTCTCGAGCTCGAATATAAAGATGACGGGAAGTCTCTCCAATGTATGCGGCATTACATGTTACACCCACTTGAAAGTCATTGAATCCGAATATTTGAATATTTCTATGATAGTTTTCAATGTCGTTTTCAATAAAAACCTTCTGCAAATTAGTTTCGTGTCTCTACAGTTCAAATCCAAAAAAAAACGATAAAAACTATATAAAGTTGAAATTAACCTCTTATTATATTTCATTCTTTTCAATTCTTCGAAATGAAATGTGAAAAACAGCAAAATATTACCTGCTCAACTTAATTCAAAAAGTTTTTGTCCAAAATTTAAAACAAATTTGAAAATTAATTACCATTTTTCAATCATTTATCCAATTATTCCACAGAATTTAATAAAATTTCAAAGAAATAAATCTTTATCATTTGAAAATATTTTTATGGGAGATTTTAATCAAAGGATTAAAATTGCAGAATATTTTTAAGCGGTCAACAAATTGGAATGTAACTTGTTAATTATGGCGATTAAAATATTTTTGAGAAAATTGGTGAAACATCAGTCAGCTAATTTCTACAGATGGATGATGAACCGTCAATTTAGTTAAAGATCCTCACAGTTGGTTCAGGATTTAATTTTTATTTGAATTTAGCGCTTATTTTTTTGATGAATTTTTCATCTGTTTAATTAAAAATTAATCACTAAAATCATCATTTTCTGAATTTATTTCACCGTAACAATAATATTTATTGAAGCTGAATGTTAATTTTGACGAATCGGAAATTTAAACAAAATATTTAATGAATTATTATTATGAAAATAAATATCAGGCAGATTTAGTATATAAAGTTTCAAAGTTACATTAAAATTTTATACAAATGAAGTAATCAGTGTGAGATAAATTGGGTACAAAAATTACAATTTACCAAATATATGAATTTGTCTACGATTCATTAAAATTAAGAAAAATTATAATTATATAAATTTTGTAATTATTATTCGATGTTGCTAGAACATCTTCTAAATGATATTTATTTGATAAACTTGAAGTCAGAGACATTATCCAAAATATATTAATGACACAATAATGTTTGATTTTTAAATAAACCTTTACAACCTATTTTCAACTTCGAACCAAATATATTTTTTAAATATTTATCTAAGAATTTAACATTTAAAATTTTAATAAATTGATAAAATATAATTTTAAATATATATTTTAAATATTTCATAATTCTAATAGTTAAATTAAAAATTCATTTTTGATTTTAAAAATTTAATTTTTTACTATATCCATTTATTTTAAACTATTTCAACAAAATATTTAAAAAAATTTAATTCTCTGCTGACAATACCTTACAATTATAATCAACATGAGATTTTTGTTTTAACGTTGTTTTGTAAATCAATTTTTCTATATTGATTTATTTATTATTTATTAAATTTAACTAAGTATTTCTTTCAAAAACTATTACATTTACTTTAAATATTAAATTGTTGCATTGGTAAATAATGTCAATTGTATTTTTACATTATATTTCAGTACTAAAATGATTATTTAAATTCTTATTTTTATTCATAATAACTTAAAATGCCCGCATTAATTTTATAGTATTTATTATTAAAGCAACACCAGTAAAATAATGTATTTTCATATTCTGAGCGATGTCAACCATCTCCAATCATATATATTTTTTGAATACTATGAAAAATCAGATATTTAGTAAAACTTAGTCATTTTTCTAAATAAACAAAGATCAGCCAATTACCTCATCCAAACATGACTTAATGAAGTCAGTAATCCTTTGGATATTGTTAGCCAAGTTATTGTCAGAAGAAAAATGATTTTGAAAAATTTTAAACATACACCAAACAACATTTTCTATAGTGGTGGTTAGTGTGTACACCAATTGATCTACAATTGGTGACTCATCAATTTAATGAATTTCATTTTTCTAGAAATTAATTTTAGCCATTTTTGAGGTAAGATTTTTAATTTTAAGTAAATTTTAAGACTTGAGTTTTGATCCATATAGATATGAGATCATTATTAACGTTCATAAATATTACTTTTAGTCAAGATTTGTATTATAAATTATTTTTAATTAATTTTCAAGTTTTTTAGGAATTTTATGAAATTTATTTTATAATCATTTTGGAATTATTTTGATATAACGTAAGTCAGATATATTTTTAAATATAATTAAATCAATCGCCAAAAATCTATTTTTCTAAAATATTTCTAAAGCAAATATCAGAAATTCTAATTAATATTTAACTTAATTTTAACTCAAAAATAATTCTTACGATGATATTTCGTCATTTTCATGACAATTTAACGTAGTTTCTTTAAAAATACATTATCAGTGATCATTTTCTTCAAAATTGTCTAAATTAAAGTCATTATAGAAACATATCTCATCGCCATATTTTCATATATCTAAAGTTTGCATGTGTTTTTAGTATGTGTTGTGTGAAGTATATAATTTTTCTACCACATTCTAGATTTCGATAGTGTAAGGAGTATTTCATTGCACTGTCAATGAGAACATCAACGTGAATTCAAAATAAGTATGTATGTTTCTATAATGTAAGATTATTATTTTGTTCTTATATTATAGGAAACGTATCTCACTGGTGTCTGGTGTACAACCACAACACACACAGTCACCACTTTGCACATACAAATGAGCATCTCCTAGTCCTGAATGTAATAGAGAGAACTGCAAATGTCCAATGAAAATTCGTTGAGGTATTTCATGTAAACTGAAATGAGATGGCAGCACAAATATCTGAGAAATATTTGTCTGACTGGTGGCAAATTGAGTATTTGAATTGATGATTTTTAACTGTCTTTTTTATATTTAAACTTTCATTCAATCATTTATTTTAGTATAAAAGATTTATATGGATTTCGATAATATCGTATAACGTCTTACTACACTCAGACATAATCGAAGTTTCAGCCACTTAATTAAGACTGTTTCTGGAGATATCATTATCATTCATTGTATTTTCTTCGTTTTAATTTGAATTCAAATCGCTAACTTCACTTTTAATTTTAATTTTACTAATTAATTTTACTTTCAATAAATTCCTCTTCGCGGCATCATCATTGTGTTGGATAACATCTGCTTCAAAATTCATAAAAAGGCTTCTTTATACAAATAAATTACTCAACTTCCAAAAAATAACGAAAATCACACTACCCTAAATATTTATTAATTTCAAATTTTCTCATTATTTTAAACAAAAAACTCTAAAATATCAAAAATCTTCATAAAATTAAAAATTACAATATAAAATTAATGCAAAAATACCACAATAAACAAATTTAATTTAACAATAATTTGATATCTGGGACAAATTTTCTGTTTTCCTAGTTTACATTTTCGTCTATTTTTCTAATGCTTATGCTACTAAGATTATGTTTTCTACAATTATGTATACTTTTACATGTACTTTTATGTTTATTTATTTTAAATAGGTCAAAAATTATTGTTTGTGTAATACATCTGATATCTGATTTATTTGTCATTCAAGATCAATGAGTGATTATTGATTTAATTATATTGAGTATAGCTTCAATCAGGGGTGATGTGACGTTTGTTTAAGGATTTGTAATGCAATCTGATATTTCATTTAATAGAACTTTGAATATTGATGGCGCATCAGTATATCAAGAATGGGAAATTTGGTGTTGATACCATAATGAAGCCAATATACAAGCGATACATTGGCCTGTGTGAGGAACTCAAGTTTCGGATATTGTAATATTGGGTTTTAGAAATGACGTCTCTTTGGAGGAAACAGATTTTCGTCAAATTAATAGAATCAATGTTCGAAAGAAGAATTTATATTAAAACAACGTGATTTATTTTTTTTAATTTAATAATGCATTTGTAATTTAATTATTAAATTAATATATTTATTAATTGGAATGTCGAGGTCACTACAGAGGTTGCTTTAAATATGTAAAATATGGTGATTGTTTAATTTTTATCATAAATCGTGCAAATGATATAAAAATGATTGACACAAATATACACCGTTAAATTTTATTTATCTTTATCTTCAACCCCTTATCAACCCCTTTTCATTATTCGGCAAAGACACATGTGTAGTTTGATTATATGACTCCTATGCTACTATACTACACTCCCAGGCTTGAGCTCCCAAAGACCATAAAATCATTAAATTTATTGTGACATTTTCTAAATGTTAATGAGTGAAATTATAATAATTATAACTGGAAACGATTAACTAGAAAAGAGCTTATTAATTCCTTAGGAAAATAAGACTTGATAAGCAGTTTTATTTGCTCTCATTCATTTAAGATTTTGATTAGAAAGAACATATGTATTTACAATTGTCATTTATAATACCATTAGTAAAATATATTATGTTCAAAATCCAAGAGGTTCAAAAGTACTTTATTTTTTTGTTTATTTTTTATTTGCTTTTATTTCCTATTTCATTTATTTTCATTATAACTATAGTTCAAAAATCCATTTTCCTACATAACACAATTATTTGGCATTGTCTTTATCAAGTGTTTAAAGCAGTACCAAAAGTTTATATCACATACGAAAATTTAGTTTTGGTATATAATCATAAGTATAAAAATTAAAATATCAAAAGATTCAAAAGTAGTTTGTCTAGTTCTGTGCTAAAAATTTGTCTTGGAAAGATCCCACTTCTGAAAATAATCCCTATACGATTTTCTAATCTCTATTTATTATTGACCTTTTTGAAAAAATACCTAAAATTATTTTCAAAATTAAAAAAATACCTAAAAAAATTATTAGAATTTATATAATATTAGAATTAAGTAGATGGATTGGGCACCGCTAGAACAGGACTCCGCTAGCACAACCCCCCCCCCGGGGGTAAAAAATTTTTCTAAGTCTAAAAGTACATTTTTTTTTTCAAGGTCATTTGTAGAACAAAGACATATGACTCATCAAGGTCATTGAAACAAAGACCATGACTCATCGGATGACTCATAAAATTTTCAAGGTCATTTGTAGAACAAAGACCATGACTCATTCAAGGTCATATGACTCATTCAAGGTCATTTAAACAAAGACCATGACTCATTCAAGGTCATTCTCAAGGTCGTATGACTCATTCAAGGTCATTTTCAAGGTCGTATGACTCATTCAAGGTCATTTTCAAGGTCGTATGACTCATAAAATTTTCAAGGTCATTTGTAGAACAAAGACATTTTTTTTTTCAAGGTCATTTGTAGAACAAAGACATTTTTTTTCAAGGTCATTTGTAGAACAAAGACATTTTTTTTTTCAAGGTCATTTGTAGAACAAAGACATTTATTTTCAAGGTCATATTATTATTTTTCAAAAATATTATTATTTTTATTATTATTTTTCAAAAATATTATTAACTGTGCCAGCGGAGTCCTACTTTTCGGGGCGCCAGAACTTTTTGAGTTTTCAAAATTATTTAAATATTGATACATCATTTTGAAGCTTGGTGCAAGACCTTTCGACTGAGCTATTGAAAGTATCATCATCATCACTATTCATAAAGTTATTAACATTTTCCCGAGACCATTTTTCAAGGTCATATAATTATTATTATTTTTCAAAAATATTATTAACTGTGCTAGCGGAGTCCTACTTTTCGGGGCGCCAGAACTTTTTGAGTTTTCAAAATTAATTAACAATTGATACATCATTTTGAAGCCCAGACGGAGATCTATCTTTTGAGCCATAGAAATAATTTTTATCATTAGTAGTATAAAAGTTATTAACATTTTCCCGAGACCATTTTTCAAGGTCATTTGACTATTTTATTATTATTTTTCAAAATATTATTATTTTCAAGGTCATATTATTATTTTTCAAAATATTATTATTTTCAAGGTCATATTATTATTTTTCAAAATATTATTATTTTCAAGGTCATTTGTAGAACAAAGACATTTATTTTCAAGGTCATTTGTAGAACAAAGACATTTATTTTTTCAAGGTCATATTATTATTTTTCAAAATATTATTATTTTCAAGGTCATTTGTAGAACAAAGACATTTATTTTTTCAAGGTCATATTATTATTTTTCAAAATATTATTATTTTCAAGGTCATTTGTAGAACAAAGACATTTATTTTTTCAAGGTCATATTATTATTTTTCAAAATATTATTATTTTCAAGGTCATTGTAGAACAAAGACATTTATTTTCAAGGTCATCTGTAGAACAAAGACCATTTATTTTCAAGGTCATATTATTATTTTTAAATTTTTAAAGGTTCCCGCCAACGAAAATTATTCATCGATAGCTCATTTTAAAGGCTCAATCCAAGACCTTTCGAATGAGCCATATATCTCGTTATTCCAATTATTATTTCTAAAGATATTATTATTATTATTATTATTATTATTAATATTATTATTATTATTATTATTATTATTATTATTATTATTATTATTATTATTATTATTATTATTATTATTATTATTATTATTATTATTATTATTATTATTATTATTATTAATCTATATACTCCGAGTCTATATACTCATAGTCTATCCGACAAAATATTTTGTCCCCCTATGGGTAATGCTCACAAGGGTACTGCTCACGCTCAACAAATCAACAAAACATACATTTATTTAAACAATAAAATAATGTAAAATTAACAAAGGTAAACTAAATATTGATGTACTATTCGCAGCAATATTGTTTGAAATTGGTAACGTAGAATTGATTTTCAGAGATTCTATTGTTCCTTTGATTGTTTGAATTTCTCTTAATAATAATTCAATCTTTTTTAACAAATAATCATGCTTCTTATCAATTATTTTCATATTCATTTTATTTTCAACAATAGAGTTATTGAAAACCTTAATATGATCAATCAATTCAAATTTTATATTTTGTATATATTCAAATGATAGTTCATAACTGTTTTCTAAATTCTCCAATCTTTGAGATATTCTTTTTCCTGGATGCTTTGACCATTTTGGTTTGTCGAGAATATATAAAATATCCATCAACTTGGCTGTATTCGGACAAACACATATTGATTTATTAAAGACTCCACTGTTATTGTTGTATTGTGTGAGCACACACTCGTTATAATAATTAGCAATATGAATATAGTTTTCATGGTGTATCAAATCAAAACCTTTCTTTTACATTTATAGTCTATCAACCAATCAAAATCATCCGGTATTAGTATAAATAAAACATCATATTTTAAATTATTGTAAAAATGTCTCAATTTATGGAAATCTTTTAAGGGAAATCGTCAACAATAATATTATGGAAAGCCTAAGTTTCCTGGTCGAACGGACCGAAAAGATAATCGAAGGAAATCATATCGATTATCAAGATATGATCAATTGTGATTGCCTGGAAACGAAAAAATTCTATTTTAATAGGATTTTTAATTGTCTATGCGACGATCAGATGAAGTGGACCCGAATACTAGTAGGGTTCGCTTATATGAAAATAATAATCGAAAGAAGTCTATGGGACTCTGAACACTATTATCAGTGGTCTCAAGAAGTAATACTTTTTAAATCTATATTTTATTGATATTTATTTTCTAGATAATCAAGTCAAAGTTTCAGCCCTGGATTGAAGCCAATGGCGGCTGGGGCGTCTTGAATCAACTCGCCAGAAATGCGAAAGAAATAGATCGCCAGAAAATTAAATTTAAAAACTATATAAAACTTGCAACAGGTGTTGCTATTTTGTATGTTTTATGTCGATTTTTTAAATAAAAATTTGTATAGTTATTTTGTTTGATTTTTAAATAAAAGTTTAAATAAAAGTTTAAATAAATTTACAGACACTAAGATTTATTAATTAACACATTCACAGTCGTCATCTCCACATTTCATTATATTTTCAACGACATGATCAATACAATCATTCGTAATATTATCTTTAGATTCATCTTAGGTTCCTCTATAGGTTCATCTATAGGTTCATAGATTTCCTCTTGAGTTTCTTCCTCATCAATTTCTTGAGTTTCTTCCTCATCATCAAATCCTGTATCTTGACTCTCAACTAACCAGTCGATATTTAAGGCATTTGTAATAGATAATATGTCCTCAATTTTCACACCAGATATTTCTGCTAACTTTTCCAACAAAAAGTTGATTAAAAATTCTAAATAATAAATAATTTGGTAATTAATTAATCATGTTAACCTTTTTCTGCAGTCATTTTCATCACTTTAAAAACTATATTATACGTTTGTTTATAGATTTTCTTTGTTAAATTTGCATGTCATTTGCATTTATGTTGCAATTAATAAAGAGAAAAACAAATCTGACTAATACATTTATTAAATATAACATTAAAATATTTGTGAAAGTCTAGCAGACATAATTTTCCAAATAGGAGAATATACATCATTATTATCAACTTTATATCCCTGGATTGCAATTGTTATATACCAATTTTCATGTTCTTGAAACTGATTTCATCAAAAGCATCATAAAATCTTGCATATCTATTGTTGAACCATGCATGTTGATTACATGATAGATTCGAATCTATCCGTTTTAAAAACATCATCAATAGTTTTGACATCAATCATTGAAAGCGTGCCGGATAAGAATTGAAATTTAGTTGGAATTAGCTTGACTGGTGCAACCAATTTCATATTGATTTCTTCTTTCAAAAAATACATTTTATAGTTGTGGAACATTTGAACTGGTTGTACCATTTCTTTTGGTTTTTCGGTGCTTGAAATTTTCTTGGTCCATCGTGAATAATGAATAAATTGAAATGTTACAGGGTTTTTATACCTTTGACTCATGCATATCAACCAATCAGATTATAGCATGTCTTTGTTTAAATTGCATTCAAAATGCATCGATGTTGCATTGTTACATGTTTTGTTATATGTTTTATTATTATGTTTTAATTATTACATGTTCTATTTACAGAATTATTATTTCATTATTATTAAATGTTTTTACTATTATCATTATTATTAATGTTTTTACTATTATTACTATTATTAATATTACTACTATTATCAAATATATAAAACTAAATAATGAAAACTAAATAACATTTATTTAAAACATTTAATTCGCCAAGTTCTTCATATGGTGAAAATCCCGAAGGGTTTTTAACCAAAACCCATTCAACATATCGTTGATATCTGGCTTTGCAGCAGGAACAGCTATTGAAACATAAATATTCAGGATCCATATGTTTCATTGATCGGTTTATCTTGACATCCCACAGAAATTGATGGAAAATTTCCAATATCCTTATCCCCGTAACATTGAAAACTAAATCAGGGATTAATTCTGTATGCTTGTTATATACTGCGGCATTGATATCTGGATAATAAAATGCTAATTTCTTTAGCATGACTGCAACATATTCTTCTGAAAAAATATAGTATTTAAATTTGTAAACAAAAAAAAAAAATAAAAATTACCATAATTATCTATTTCCTTCATTAAATTCGCAGCGCTCGGAATTTTGTACATAGTGAAATAAATGAAATTCTAAACAAAAAACCGTTTGTTTAAATCAATCAATAACCAATTAGAAATTAACCAATTAGAAATCGACCAATGAAATTATCTCATTTCGAACATTGTCAACAAATTCTCTATACTCTAAATTTTTCAACCCCAACATGACAACCTTTCCACTAGCAAACACGTTGACACATATAGGGTTATATTTTAATAGTCTTAGTGCCGGAAACAATTCCGGTTCAAACATACAATCACATTTTTTCGACATGTTATATAGATTGATACTATGTCCCATATCCATAGTAACGGTAATTGATTGGATTTTAATATTATTTATTCGATATTGTAATTTATTAATATCCAAAGGTTTCTTACATCCCATGATTCGGCATTTACCAGTCTTGAAAAATATTATCGGATATTTCCCGCTTCTATCGATAATTTGCTGAGGTTTCCCTGGTGGGAACCTCATATTCGATACATCAAAATTTCCTCGATAATTTATATTTGCTAACATTATTAAATCATTTATGAAAATTAGTCTTTATATACAAATTGAGCACGAGTTCATTAAATCATCGAATATAAACAAATACACATATATAAAATTTTTGAAATGGAATTAAGAAATGATGCAGTATACCAAATCGTTGGTCCGAGTGGTAGTGGAAAAACATTATTTGTTTGTAAATTACTAAAATCAAATTTATTCAAATCAAAATTCAACAGGATTTATTGGCATAGGGGTGCTGATGAAGAACATGGATAACTCAATCAAGTTTCTGTAAATTAAAAAACATGAAAATAGTAAAGGGATTCGATAAAAACTGGTCCAGCCGATTAAAGAAAGGCGATGTCATTATTATCGATGATTTGTATCAAGAAGCTAATAAAGAAAAAGATTTTAATAATTTATTTACAAAGATCAGCAGACATGTTGGTGTAACAGTTATTTTCATAACACAAAATCTATTTCATCAAGGTGGGGCACATCGAACACGTAATTTAAATGTACAATATTTAGTTATTTTCAAGAATCCTAGAGATGCAACAGTGATTGATTTTCTTGCACGTCAAGCATACCCTAACAATCGTAATTTTCTTATCAGTGCATTTCAAGATGCTACAAAAATACCTCATGGATATATATTTCTGGATTTCACACAACAATGTCCCGATGATTTACGTGTAAAAACAGATATTTTCAACCCAAAAGGTGCCATGGTTTATAAACAAAGTTGAAAACCTCTATGAATAATAATGTTTCTAAAAGCAAGGGTGAAAAATATTAAGAAATTAAGAAAAGGTATTAGAAAGACTATTAAAGTTCCAAAAGTTCCACCAACAACTAGTTATACACCATCTAAAAAACTTGTAACTGAAAATTTCTCTGCAATGAATCTTATTTCGAAAAATCCTAAACCTAAACGTAAAACCCGTAAAACCCGTAAAACCGGTAAAAAAGTAGTTAAAAATCATCGCAGTTTTTCCATTTTTTAATGCATTGTTAAAGGCCCCGAGTATAAAAAGAATGAATATATTGCAATCATTCCCAAATTTTGTTGTCGATGATTTACTCAATATTATACTTAAAGTAGTCAAAGGCAAAATTAAAATCAGTAAATCGAAAAAACATTTATTGAGCAAACATAGGAAACCATTGTTATCTTTAGTAAATAATAAAAATCGTAAGCAAATGAGAAAAATTATATATAAACAACAAGGTGGATTTATTGGCGCATTAATACCTCTGGCATTATCATTATTAGGTGGAGTTGTAGGAAATCAATCATAAACAATGGGTGCTAATCCTTCATTGCCCGACATTAAATTTAATTTTAAATCTTCTTGTTGTAATGGAGAAGATTTGGACGAACCCAGAAGACGAAGCCGGTTTCGGTGGAGTGGCAAAATTAAACAAAAGAGTTCCGAATTCGAAAAAAGAAACCCAGAAGTGGTTATCAGATCAGCTTGCGTACAGTTTGAACAAACCAATGCGGAAAAGATTTCCAACAAGAGCGTATAAAACATTTGGTATTGACGATTTATGGCAAATGGATTTGATGGAGATGATACCTTATTCGAAAATTAACAATGGGAATAAATATATTTTAACATGTATTAATGTATACAGTAGGTTTGCACGAGCAATACCTGTCAAGGCAAAATCTGCAGAAGAAATGTCCAAGGCAATTAATATTTTATTTAAAGACGGACATCCTAATAACTTGCAAACAGATTTAGGTATTATTATTATTATTATTATTATTATTATTATTATTATTATTATTATTATTATTATTATTATTATTATTATTATTATTATTATTATTTTAGGTAAAGAATTCTACAATAGTAAAGTTAAGCAAATCCTCGATAAATTGAAAATAAATCACTATTCGGTACATTCTCAATACAAAGCTGCCCATGTTGAAAGATTTAATCGAACATTGAGAGATAGATTAAAGAAATTGTTCGTGCATCAAGGTAATAAAAAATGGGTAAATGCTTTACCGAAAATAATAACAAGTTATAATCATTCATCACATCGAGGACTGAATGGATTGAGACCGGTTGATATTACATCAAAAACACCAGTATCTAAGAAATCTGTAAAAATTGCAAAACCTAAATATAAAGTCGGTGACCATGTTAGAATTAGTAAAATTAGTGCATCACCATTTATTAAAAATTTTGATACAAATTGGAGTGATGAAGTCTTTGTAATTTCAAAAATAAATACTAAACAGAATCCTGTAATGTATGTCATCAAGACAATGATAATAATATTGTACAGGGGAAATTTTATGAGCAGGAATTACAAGTCATTCCTCCCCCAAAAGTATTTAGAATTCAAAAAATATTGAAAACTAAAAAGGTCGGTAAGGATAAACAATACTATGTCAAATGGCATGGTTATCAAAACCCGTCATGGATATCAGCAAAAGACCTAGTAAAGTGAATTTTTATACTATTTTGCCGAGCAATAGTTGTCCATTAATTCATCCAGACAATCAAGCCAGTAAATTCATGGTCAATCTCCAGAATCCGATTTCTTTAAATGGGGATTGGGAAGTTGCACTGCAAGATTTTACATTCGTGTATAACACATTCCCATTTTATAGTCAATGTAAGATTGATTTCAAAAGGAATATTGTGAAAACATGTAGCGGTATCTTTGTTATCAGTAATTATGATAAAACATATCATATTCCCAATCAAATATTAGATTCGCATTGCTATATGTTTTACAAGGATGGATTAAATATCAGTTGTGATTTTAAACCATTTACAATAACATTCGAAACTATTGAAGATGCCAAACGAATGGGTTGCAATAAGTTGAAAAATATTGTTACGGAGACCGAGTATTTATTACGTTTTAATCTATTTGAAGCAAACAGTGTAATGAAAGAAGAAATCAAAATATCTGTGTCGTATAATGATGAAGTTGAAGAATCATTTACCTTTGCTGATGAATTATATTTTGATAAACTTGATGATTTACTTAAATATTTAAAGTTCAATTGTTCACACATATTTAAAAATTTGGAAATTGTGAAAGATTTTGATGTTTACCTTCAGTTTGAATGAGGATATTTGCGAAGTTACATTTGATAAAAATTTGGCAAATTCACTTGGATTAGATAGGCAAAAATATCGAGAAAAATCGACTGGTATACGCAAACCAAGAATACTAGAACATCATCAACAAATGTTCATATATACTAACATTATCGAACCCATAATTGTTGGTGATTCCAGTGTTCCTCTTTTGAAATCGGTATGGATTGGAAAATATGAACATGATGAAGTTGTCAATATAAATATCGATAATCCCATGTATTTACCAATAGCAAGTTCATGTATAAACAATATAGAAATAAATATTCGTGATGATAGTGGAAAACTTATAAACTTTCCAAAAGGCTCAAAAACTCATTTGACATTACATTTTCGTAAAATAAATGGCTAATTCTGATATTATTAGTATGTATAGTGGTAGCCAATCTGGTGGTGAATTACCATATTTTATTGGTAAACAGTACGGATCAGGATGGTTGAGAACAATTGGTAGATTTGCCCTGCCTATTCTTAAACGTATTGGTAGTTTTGGTATGAAAACTGCAAAAGATGTTATTATGAATGAACAGAAAATATTACCATCTCTAAAAACAAATGCTTTAGCAGAATTAGGGAAAGTTTTACCCGGGGTTGCAGGTATGTTTCAAAAAGAAAAACCTCCAGCTCCAGCTCCAGCTCCAAAACGTAAAAGACATGGAATATCACGTATAAACAAACGAATGAAAGGACATGGAACTATATTTGCAAAATGATTTGTGGTAAATCTGAATTATGTATATTTGATAGACCGTCGCCCCAGGCTGTAATAGAATTTGGGGCATTTGAGGAAGTTTTTCCTATGAATTCAATTACCGATAGTAGAAATGATATCGAGTTTTATATTAATGGTTCGCAAACCGAATATTTAGATTTGAACGATACTTTATTGACTGTTCAGATTAAGGTTGTAGATAAAGATAGAAAAGTTTTGGATGCCAATGCAGATGTAATACCGAACAATTTCCTGTTTCATACTCTGTTTAAAGATGCCGTGTTGGGATTTAATAATATCAAGATTGAGGGCGGAAATAATACATTCATTCACAAGGCATTAATAGAAACTATTTTAAATTACAATTCCGATACTAAAAATACATGTCTTACTCCTATGGGCTATGCAGCAGCAGATGATGAAAGAAAAAAGTGGGTAAAAGGCTCAAAGGTTTTCACCATGTGCTCATCATTACAACTTGATTTTATGGATCAACCGAAATATTTACTACCGGGAGTTAATGTACATATTAGACTGAAAAGGTCTGATTCTGCATTATCTCTTACTAGTGCAACTACTGCACCAATATGTCAATTAGTTGATGCAAAATTATTGGTGAGAAGAGTTCGAGTAGACCCTTCAGTATTAGCTGGTCATCAATTGGGTCTTAATTCAAAACATGCAATTTATCCATTAAAAACAAAGGAAATTGTACAATTTGCTATTGCTAAAGGTGCTTCATCATTCTATAAAGAACAAATATTTGGTGACAGAAGAATGCCTAATTTTATTCTGATAACATTTCAAAGTGAAGCACAATATAATGGATCATATACTGCATCCAGCTCGATTTTCAAAACTTTGGTGTTACATCATTGACTTTGTCGAAAAATACTGATTATAGAGAAACATATATTCAAGATTTCGAGAATGATAATTACTGCGCGACATATATGCAGAGTATTGTTAGAAATCTGGGTTATTTAGATAAAAATTTGAATTGCGGAATAACTCTAGAAGATTTTAAAAGCAAATACCCATTTTTTACATTTGTTTTAGCCCCTGATTTTGATTTAAATCAAAGTCAATTACCTCAAAATGGAAATTTACGACTGGATATAAAGTTTGCAAAAGCTATTACTGAACCAGTACATGTTATAATATATGGAGTATTTGAAAATGAAGTTCAAATTACTGCAAATAGAACTGTGTTGGTATAAATGTATACAGAAACATAAAAAGTTATCATGGAGTAAGTTGTTTTTTATACTCTGGATTTATTTAAATAGTTCTGTTCAGGTCAATAAAATCGGAAAACAGATATTGGGAAATGAATTTGTTGGAGTTTTTCCTCTTGATAAAATTCCATATTTGAGCAATAATCAAGCAATAATCGTCAATACTCAATCGTCTCATCTTGGTGGAGAACATTGGATAGCTATATATGTGAAACCTGGTAATATATTCGTGTTCGATCCTATGGGTTTTTATTACCCGGCTTTGTTGATATCAAAACTACAAACAATGGGGAAACCTATTGTGTATAATAAAACTATGTTTCAAAATCCCTTGACCCAAACATGTGGTCAACATTGTTTAGCTTGGTTATTGTACAAAAATTTGATGTTTAATAAATGTATCCTTTCCTTTATTGTTGTGGTTATTAATATTATTATTTTGAAAAAATATTATTATTTTGAAAAATATTATTATTTTGAAAAAATATTATTATTTTTAATTAATTTTATTATTATTTGCATAAATATTATTAATTCTACATAAAGAACACATTTGCCTGATGCATGCACAGTGCAAGTTAACAAAGGCATGACTAACAAAGGCAGTCACATGTTTTTCTGAATGATTTATGTTACATACATGCATGCGTGTGATTGGTTGAGTTAGTAAAATATTCAGTGTAAATGTATGTGTGTCTATATTCTCATTGGTTGGGACAGGAAAATATTCATTCTCTTTATAAACATTGACAAATCTAAAATTTGTCACAATTATTTCAAAATTTTTAAAAATCTATTCAAAATGGCAAACAATAATAATAATCGCATCTTGAGAGGACTCTTGACGAGTGGTAATTTATTTTATTTTACTATATTTTTATTCCTCATTTTTTTTTTTTTTCAGATGTTTTCGATTGGAATGATGTATCTGAGGATGACTCAATCCTAAATGTTGAACACATATTCGGTAAATTTACTATTTTTATTTTATTAATTTAATATTTTCTTTAGAACCAATTATTAATATTAGTGATACTGACGACGATGATGTGGTTTTTATGGGTGAAATGAATGCCCCAGTTAATGCTGTCAAAGAAAAAAGTAAATTTATTTTATTTCTTTATTAATTTAATATTTTCTTTAGAACCAATTATTAATATTAGTGATACTGACGACGATGATGTGGTTTTTATGGTTGAAATGAATGCCCCAGTTAATGCTGTCAAAGAAAAAAAGTAAATTTATTTTATTTCTTTATTTTTAAAAAACGTTTTAGGGTTAAATGTTGATATTGACGCTGATGAATTTTTAATCACTGAGGAGGACTTAAATAATGACCTCAATTCTGTTGCTGCAGATTCTGATTTGATTGCTGAGGAGGACTTAAATAATGACCTCAATTCTGTTGCTGCAGATTCTGATTTGATTGCTGAGGAGGACTTAAATAATGACCTCAATTCGGTTGCTGCAGATTCTGATTCCGATATGGAATCAAAATGTAAGAATTTTTTTTTTTTTTTATATATTTTTTTTTTTTATACTAATTTAATTTTGTAATCACTTTTTTTTTTTTTTAATTCTTTCATAAATATTTTGATAAATTATTTTGATAAAATATTATGATGTAAATGATTTATGATGAAGAAAATGATTTATGAAGAAGGAAAATGATTTATGAAGAAGAAAATGATTTATGAAGAAAATAATTTATGAAGAAAATGATTTATGACGAAAATTTATGATGAAGAAAATGATTTATGATGATGTAAATGATTTATGATGAAAATGCTTTATGATGAAGAAAATGATTTATGATGAAAATGCTTTATGATGAAGAAAATGATTTATGATGAAAATGCTTTATGATGAAGAAAATGATTTATGATGAAAATTATGATGAAAATGATGAAATTATGACGAAAATGAAAAGAAATTATAAAGAAAAATGATTTATGATGAAAATATTATGATGAAAATATTATGATGAAAATGATTTATGGAGTAATTACTTTGTTTCTGAAATAATTTAAAAAGTGATTACAAATTATAGTTATAAAATAAATCCTTGTAGTTTGCAATGTGCATCTACAATAGTTAAAATAATATTAATAATAATAATAATAATAATAATGAATAATAATAATAATAATAATAATAATAATAATAATAATAATAATAAATAATGTAGTCTACAGTGAGCATGTAGCTACATAGTAGTCTGCAGTCAGCATGCAGCTACTGCTCTCTAATAATAATAATAATAATAATAATAATAATAATGTAGTCTACAGTGAGCATGTAGCTACATAGTAGTCTGCAGTCAGCATGCAGCTACTGCTCTCTAATAATAATAATAATAATAATAATAATAATAATAATAATAATGTAGTCTACAGTGAGCACGTAGCTACATAGTAGTCTGCAGGTCAGCATGCAGCTACTGCGCTCTAATAATATTAATAATAATAATAATAATAATAATAATAATAATAATAATGTAGTCTACAGTGAGCATGTAGTTACATAGTAGTCTGCAGTCAGCAATCAGCTACTGCTCTTTAATATAATATAATAATATAATAATAATATTAATAATAATAATAATTGACCCATAATTTTCTACTAGTAGTTTGCAACTACATCTCTCTTATAATAACTTTAAATTAATAATAATAATAATAATTGACCCATAATTTCTACTAGTAGTTTACAACTACATCTCTCTTATAATAATTGACCCATAATTTCTACTAGTAGTTTGCAACTACATCTCTCTTATAAAAATAATAATAATAATAATAATAATACTTTTAAATTTCCACGTCTTTGTTAGATAATAATAATAATAATAATAATAATAATAATAATAATAATAATAATAATAATAATAATAATAATAATAATAATAATAATAATATTAATAATAATAATAATAATAATAATAATAATATCTTTAGAAATAATAATTGGAATAACGAGATATATGGCTCATTCGAAAGGTCTTGGATTGAGCTTAAAATGAGCTATCGATGAATAATTTTCGTTGGCGGGAACCTTTAAAAATTTAAAATAATAATATGACCTTGAAAATAAATGTCTTTGTTCTACAGATGACCTTGAAAATAAATGTCTTTGTTCTACAAATGACCTTGAAAATAATAATATTTTGAAAAATAATAATATGACCTTGAAAAAATAAATGGTCTTTGTTCTACAAATGACCTTGAAAATAATAATATTTTGAAAAATAATAATATGACCTTGAAAAAATAAATGTCTTTGTTCTACAAATGACCTTGAAAATAATAATATTTTGAAAAAATAATAATATGACCTTGAAAAAATAAATGTCTTTGTTCTACAAATGACCTTGAAAATAAATGTCTTTGTTCTACAAATGACCTTGAAAATAATAATATTTTGAAAAATAATAATATGACCTTGAAAATAATAATATTTTGAAAAATAATAATATGACCTTGAAATAATAATATTTTGAAAAATAATAATAAAATAGTCAAATGACCTTGAAAAATGGTCTCGGGAAAATGTTAATAACTTTTATACTACTAATGATAAAAATTATTTCTATGGCTCAAAAGATAGATCTCCGTCCTGGGCTTCAAAATGATGTATCAATTGTTAATTAATTTTGAAAACTCAAAAAGTTCTGGCGCCCCGAAAAGTAGGACTCCGCTAGCACAGTTAATAATATTTTTGAAAAATAATAATAATTATATGACCTTGAAAAATGGTCTCGGGAAAATGTTAATAACTTTATGAATAGTGATGATGATGATACTTTCAATAGCTCATTCGAAAGGTCTTGCACCAAGCTTCAAATGATGTATCAATATTTAAATAATTTTGAAAACTCAAAAGTTCTGGCGCCCCGAAAAGTAGGACTCCGCTGGCACAGTTAATAATATTTTGAAAAATAATAATAAAAATAATAATATTTTTGAAAAATAATAATATGACCTTGAAAATAAATGTCTTTGTTCTACAAATGACCTTGAAAAAAAAAATGTCCTTTGTTCTACAAATGACCTTGAAAAAAAAAATGTCTTTGTTCTACAAATGACCTTGAAAAAAAAAATGTCTTTGTTCTACAAATGACCTTGAAAATTTTATGAGTCATACGACCTTGAAAATGACCTTGAATGAGTCATACGACCTTGAAAATGACCTTGAATGAGTCATACGACCTTGAGAATGACCTTGAATGAGTCATGGTCTTTGTTTAAATGACCTTGAATGAGTCATATGACCTTGAATGAGTCATGGTCTTTGTTCTACAAATGACCTTGAAAATTTTATGAGTCATCCGATGAGTCATGGTCTTTGTTTCAATGACCTTGATGAGTCATATGTCTTTGTTCTACAAATGACCTTGAAAAAAAATGTACTTTTAGACTTAGAAAAAATTTTTACCCCCGGGGGGGGGGGGGGTTGTGCTAGCGGAGTCCTGTTCTAGCGGTGCCCAATCCATCTACTGAATTATATTAGAATTATTATATTAGAATTTATATAATAAATTATAATATAATTTATATAATTTATATAATAAAAATTATTAGAATTTATATTAGAATTTATATAATAAAATAATTAAAGAAAATTTAGATAAAAAAAATAAATAAAGAAAATATAAACACAAAAAAAAATTATTAGAATTTATATAATACCTAGAAAAATTAATATCTAAAAATAAATTAAAAAATAATTAAAGAAAATTTAGATAAAAAAAATAAATAAAGAAAATATAAACACATCAAAACAAAGAAAATAAATGAAGAATTCAATATTAATTTATTTGTTTATCTCTATGGGACAGGTTAGAAGATTTTGATCAATTTCATTGCAATTACCGCATTTTATAGCTTTCGGTCTTATAGATTCACTTGAAGATGGGATTCTTACTTCTCTCTCGTCTTCTAACTCGTCTGTAGGTTAAAACTTCAATTGGTGTATATGAAGTCAAATTATACAGCTGTTTTGGTAATTAATTATGGTTCTCTTAAACGTTGTATAACCCTACAAGAATGTTCACATGTATAGCCCAATTCTTTATCCATGGAACAACTACAAAATCGGAAACCATGTCATCTGCGCGGACGTCAATTGCGCGGGTCCAACTGCGCGGACGTCAATTGCGCGGGTCCAACTAATAATTAATAAGGGAAATGTACATATATATGTAGTCAGAGTTTATCCGACAAGATATTCTGTCCCCCTATGGGTACGGCTCACAAGGGTAATGGTAGCAAGGGTACTGCTCATATTTAAGCTTATACATTTATTGGATTGTTTAATAAATGTATAGGCTTGAATATGAGCAGTACCCTTGCTACCATTACCCTTGTGAGCCGTACCCATAGGGGGACAGAATATCTTGTCGGATAAACTCTGACTACATATATATGTACATTTCCCTTATTAATTATTAGTTGGACCCGCGCAATTGACGTCCGCGCAGTTGGACCCGCGCAATTGACGTCCGCGCAATTGACGTGCTACGCAAAATCGTCGTGTTTTATCATAAATTCTGAAATAACTCGAAATTTTTTCTTTTTTAATTTGTGTTACATTGTGTTACGTTGTTTCGTTTGATTATATATACTAGTAGTTTATCCGACAAGTTAATTTGACTCCTAGGCGTACTGTAACCAAGGGTACTGGCCACCAGGTAATGATCGTTTCCCTATATCCTTATACTTCTTCTAACACTTTATCTTTATTTCAAATTACATTGGAAGCAAAAATTTAAAAATTAATTTTTGCGTCCCAGTTCAACCATTTTAGGTATTTTATAAATATTAAATATTTTTAGGTATTTTTTCAAAAATCCCTTTATTATTTTAGAAGTTTTCCCAAAATTCCTTGATAATCACGATTTATAATATTTATCGACAAATCTATTATATAAAAGATATATATAAATAAAATCAAAAAGTCACCTTGAAATAAACTGCTAACGGTAGAACAAAAAGAGCAAGCAAAAAATCTGCCAAAGTCAATGATGCAATTGTAATATTAGCCATATTATTTCTCAAACTTTTCTCGCGGAAAAATACAGCTAAAACAATTCCATTTGTTAAAAATGTCCAAATTGGAATGACTGACAAAAATATATAATGGAAGTTCTTTGATTCTGTTTGGATAGCCGACTGATTCTGCATTTTTCTGATATTTGAGGCCTTTTCTTTATTTTTCTAAACCCGATTCAAATTTAAAATTTTATCAAAAATATAATTTCCTATTGGATGGAATTTAAACCAATCAGAATTGAGCGAGACAATGAGAAATCTTTCAAATATATTTAAGCGAATTTTACTGTGATGTGTATTTGTTCATGTATAAATAAAAACAATGCATTACATCTAGGCTTTGGGTCTCTATGCAAAAATTTATTCGGGGTCCTTCTTAATAATTTGGTTCTTAAAATTTGGTTATAACCATAAATAATATAAATTTATAAAATTACAGTATTATATAAAAAGTAATTTGAATTGTTAAAATATTGCAAGTAAGTTTTGTTTAACATTTTAATTTTGAATATTATTTTATTGGTGAACATAATGTAATTTCGATGCGTGTCTGCCTTGCAGGTGATAAGGTTGAAAAATTACCAAAGACTTATTATATGTACAGGGCCGGCTTTAGTTGGAAGCGGTGGATGCAAAGCATCGGGGCGCCTCTCGGAAAGGGCGCTAAACAATTTAGAATTTTAGTTTCTTTTTAATATTTAACAAAAAAACCATTAACAAATTTTTTTTTAATAAGAATTTTTTTTTTTTTTTAAATAAAATTTCCTTGAAAAACTACTGGCCTACTAGTTTTCGAAGTGTTTAAGAATTGTTTAATTATTTCGCAAAACAAAATAAATTATACATGCATAAATTTATTTGAAACGGCCTGCTATATTCGGTTTAGTTATTTCGATTAAAAAAATTAATGCTAAAAAAAATTATTTAAAAGTCTACCAGTTCTATTCAGTTTTCAATCAGTTCAGTTGTTATTTGGTAAACTTTTTTCGCTAATAAAAAAAAAATTTAATATTAAAATTTTAATAGTAAAATAAAAAAGTGTTCAGTACAGTTTAATAGTAAAAAAGTGTTTTGTTTCAGTACATTAGTTATTTTGCGGAATTGAATCATTGTACGGTGGTAGGTATTATTTAATTATTTTTATCTTTACTTCTAAAATTTATATTTTTTTAATTAAAAAAATTTTTATTAGCTTACCTATATCATAAAATATGAATTCAAAGACAAAATTATCCGGGTGTGAAAATCGAAA
>CAUHTR010002799.1:0-17934 GCA_959609185.1 Schmidtea polychroa
CTATTTAAATCTGGAAATTAAATATTATATATATATATATTGGTGGGTTACAAGTGGTCAAACATCTCACCCTTTCGTGCTGTTTCCATCGTAACCCAGAATACAAGGTTGATCTTGCCAATTGACACCCGATGAGCGATCATCTTTGGTAATGTGTCAACTGGGTGAGTACTCGCAAAAAGTGAGCGCACTACTTGCACTGTAATTGTCGAGCACTCTTTGGGTCCACGGACTATCGATAGAAGATTTGCGTCCGATTTTGTTGGTCCCTTGCCTCTATTGTTTTCCCAAAAACGCAACGCACACTCAACTTCATCAATCCACACGCGAGAATTCAACCTCAAGAGTCTACAATTTTATTTACATCAATCGGGTTCTGTACATCAACCATCAAGCGGTGTTGACTTGCCTGCTTCTGCTTCCAGCCGTTGTTCGGCTAACCGCAGTCGTTTGATCCGCTTCCGACCATCTCGGCCTAACCGCTTTCGTTTGGCTTTGGGCTTGGGTGGATGCATTTCAGCCAGTTCTATAGCCATAGGTCGAATGGCTGCCGTGACGTGTTCGTCGATGGTCTGTTGATTTAATTTGGTCTCCATGGCCCGCATCTGTAGTTTCAGGGCTCGTACTTCAGTCTTATCTTGGGCCTTCTGGAGCTGCAGATGCTCAATCTGCTTCAGGTACTTGTGCGTCACCTCGGGGCGAATTCAAGTCTGCTCCATGTTCCGGCAACGTTCTTTGAACTTATTGACGCTGGCCTGAGTCGCTCGGCCTGCTGCTGCCTCTGCTTCCTGTCCTTCCGGAGGCCTTCGAATAGCTTATACACTAAAATGAAACTGCAATTAACCGACTTTTACCATATTTTATTTCGTTATTATTTGTAGGACATCTTTGAGACAAAACCTCTGTAACTATATCCGAGATACTACGCCCCATATGAGAGCGGTTTAACCTTAAGGTTCAACTAGAGGAATGTAATTTTAACACAAAGTCGTTTATTGAAATAATAGCAACTAGAGGAATATAAATTTAAAACGAGTCGTTTATTTAAATAATAGCAACTAGAGGAATATAAATTTAACACAAGTCGTTTATTCAAATAATATAGCAGTCGGGGTTCGTGAAAATCACTAAAATCAGTATGAGAACAAATCCACTAAGATCGTCGAGATTTTAGCTTTGGGGAGCCTTCTTGCGGGGTCGGCCTCGTTTCTTCTCTGGCTTCGACTCAACTTCCGCCTCCTCTATTGGTCGGCCGGCTCCGACGGCACGGATCTGAGCCTCAATCAGGCGAAGCTCATATTGGGCTTTGGCGATGGCACCCATGGTGCGATCTCGGGCCTCGACGAGCAAATTATTGTCCGGCTCGGTCTTCACCCACACCGGGGCACTAGCCTCGGGGCCTTCCCGGATCACCCGATCCGAACAGTCCAGGTCCCGACCCTGGCTCCATTGTTGTATGTGGAATTGAATGGAGGCGCGCAGTCGTCAATTCGCATCTGTCTTCTTCACTCTGTTCACTGAAATTCGAGATTCTAAATTGTTATTACATAGGTAAATACATTTTCCGATTCCAGTGATTGTCTTTTTTAATCGTAAACTTTTAACTCATACATAATTTTATTTCTTAAAATACTGAGACTGTATTACCATTGTATGGTACCTATATATTGACAACAAATTAGAGATGGTATTCTCATTTTGTAAACCAAAACCTTCCGAAATTGAAATTCTACTGCCTAGGTAACTAGAGCATTTAAATCATAAAGTAATTGGTAACACTAAGATTGGAATAAATATAGAAAGACGAATTACCAAATAATAATTGGAGTTCATGTTTTTCGACAGTAAATCTATAAAATTAAATTATGTATATTTTATAATTTTTAATGTTTCTTTTGGTTAGGAGAGGAAAAATATTTTTTACAAAAAAAATAAGACTTTAAGAAGATTTATGAAAGTACAATTATTTCAACTATATTATTTTCATTATTGTCAATAACAATTCTATGCCCGACTGAAAAACCAATTAATTATTAATTTAGAATTTTCCCTGACCTTGATGGCATAAATACTTTTAGGTGAGGGATAAATGAATCTTTTCTTAGTTGATTATTTTGCGATGAAAGATTCCCAAGCTCGAAAATAATTTCCTTACTATTCATTTACAATTCATTGTTTGATGGAGTTTGATTTCTATTTTTAATTTCAGTAATCCAATTGTTTGTAGATTCCTGTCAAGTTTAGTATTATGGTTCCAGCTCAACGAAATTCATCAGAAAATCATTCGACAATCGAATCTACTATAGGCACATCCAGATTTATTGATTGCACTCCAACTTTGAGACCGAAATTCATCAATCGAGATGGAAATTATTCATTTGATGATTCCAGGAAAGTACAATTTTCTAAAAGTCCTTTCTACTGTACTTAATGGAAGTTCACGTATATTTTTCTCTCTGCTCTGCTGCTTACTTTATGGGTGTGTAATTTCTTATACCGCTAATCGAGTCGGCGATAACAGAAACTATACAAGAAAATTCATGCAGTTTGAAGTTAACAATTTTAACTATCGTAATGGGATTTTTCTTATTATTTGGAATATACATCGTAATTGTAATTGACTTTATCAAAGCTTGGAAAGCACATTTTCAGATAAATAAAAAATTCAGCTGTTTGGTGTTAATGAATTCTGTTGTACAATTTTCTTACTGCGATTGTGCTTATTGTCAAAAACGTTACAGTCGTAGCTCCTGTCCACTGAGGGATTCAATTATTTCATCACCGATATCTTCCCATTTTATTTTGATAGTAGATTTTAGAAGAAATGTATCTAATAATATGTTTATTAATAGTCCGAGAGGATTTGGGTATGAATAATTAATATATTGATTAAGGAATATCAATAACTTGTAAAGTTTATAGGCGCTATAGACATAGAAATATATATAATTAATATGTTGATTACTAGATGTAAATAAGTTGTAATTTTGTAAGTAGTGTATATAAGTAATGTTGAATAGCCAAATATAAGTTGTTAGGGGGGGGTGATCTATAAAATTATAATTTGTAAATTTTATAAGAGGTATATATTTATGTAATATTAAATTAAGTAATATTAAATTAATATTTCTATATAAGGTATTCTAGGGGGTTAATTCGTAAAGTTATAGTTTATACATTTTATAAGTAGTATGTAATATTACTATGAATAGTCATATATAAGTAGTTATGGGGGGGGTGATTTATAAAATTATAATCCATAACTTTTTAAGAAATATATATTTATAATTAGTATTTATAAGTAATATTAATATGAATATTTATAAATAGGATATTATAGGGGTTAATTTGTAAAATTATAGGTTATAAATTTGTAAATAGGATATATTAGTAATATTATTATGAATATTTATAGATAAGGAGTTTTGGGGTAATTTATAAAATTATAACTTAAACATTTTATATATCCATAGAAGTAATATTAATGTGTAAGTAGTATATATAAATAATATTAGCATATACACCCAGGACATAGGGGTGATCTATAAGATTTTCTTTATCCAATTTTATTCGGGAGTGATCTGTAAATGTACATTAATACAATGATGAAGTCTAGTTTATAGATTTATGTTCCTAGATAATATATAAGGTTAATATGAGAGTATAAATACTCAGATAAAATCGTTAGCCTCGCTTTTATCAAGATTACGGATGCATTTTGGCACATAAAATATTACACTTTAATAATGTTGGGCTAGAACCGAGAATCGAGAGCTTGTTTTAATGAATCAAAAATACATAACATAAAAATCGCACCAAGTTAAATTAAAACACCAATCAATACAAATTAAAGTACATAACACATTGATGATAAATAAGACCCGGGTAATAAAATAAAGGAACGCAAATAAAGGTCGCAATCACTAACACCATTAGAAGAAATATCGCATTCGGAATATCTAACAACTAAAAATTAAAATAATAATAAATAAAATAATGGGTAATAAATTAATTAATAATATGGAACATTTTTAAATATATAAATGTAAAATAAAATATCTAGTAAACTGGTAAAATGATAAAAAGTAGAATAAAAGTAGTAAAATTAGATAAATCATAAAATTTATAAAACTAAATTGTTTAATGAAAACTAAAAATAAAATCAACAAAATTATTTAAATTATAAAACTTATAAAACCAAATTGTTTAAATTAATGAAACTAAAGTAAAATTAACTGAACTTATTTAAATTATAAAACTTGTAAAACTAAATTAAAATTAGCAAAAAACTATTTAAATTATAGAATTTATAAAAATAAATCTTAAAAGTTAATAAAAATTAGAATTTTGATTAATTAAATTAATTAAATTAAAAAATAATAATTGTACACATTCATGCATGCATGCAAAAATTAATCAGAATTGCCTCGCATTCTAATTGGATATAACAGCAGAGAATGCGTAGGCGTATAATTCAATCAGTATAAATACTGAGTGAAATTTCATTTAAAAAACTCTCTCACGCTCAACTGGTTACACAACAATTCATTTACTGGCAATGAACATATGCTCTCAATTTTCGATTCCATGCCATCGCGGTGAGGTAAATTTGATTTTTGTTTTGTGTAATATAATTTTGTTAGGTCTAATGTTATTTTAAATTGAAGTTAATTTTAGTTAATGTTGTTTAGTTAATTTATTTTGTTATTTAGATAATGCTATTTTAGTTATGTAAAGTTTTGTTTGAATAATATTCGTTTTAGTGTTTTTTGAAAAATATATCTTATTGAATTATCATTGATTTATTTTATGAATTTAGAAGTTGAGGACATCATAACTGGCGACCACGCCAAGGAAATCAATGCGATAGGAAAAAAGAAAGGAACCAAGAATATGTTAGATTCCTTGTCAAAACAAGCACGTGAGATGCTAAATTTTAATGTCAGAAAGTTTGACGGAAAAGTTGGATCTGAAGCCGAACTTTGGCTAAAGGATATTATGGAATGGCTGAGAATAGAAGATCAAAGTCTAGTAGACGCATTGGATCTTTTGTTGACAGATGCGGCATCGATGTTATGGGAAGCGGCGAAAATAGCGAAGATGACCGATGAAATGGCAAAAGAGTGGTTTATAGAAACTTTTACAGTAAGGAAAACCATTACTAACAAGATTGTAGAACTAGCTCAAATTCAGCAAGAGAGAGATGAAAGATTCCAAGTCTTCGAAATACGAGTAAGAAGTTTAGTTAAAAGTGTATTTAGCTCTGGAATGTCTGATGAACAGATTGTTCGAGACATTATCTCAAACAGAGCGAAAGACGATAGAGTAAAAGAAATATTCTTATCAGGGAAAGTGACAAGTTTTGAAGATGCCAGGGATATGGCAAAAATTCAGGAGAAGATCGAGATGACGAATGACAATAAATTCAATATTGATGCCATAAGAAGAGACTCCTACGCATCAGTGATGAAAAATGGTAAATTCGAGGGTAGACGAGACCAAAGAACATTTGTGAAGACAACTGCACATCAACGCGACGAACACCGAGAGATTAATCATGAGAGGAATAGACCTGGTAATGGTCGGTTTGTACCAATTGTAAATGAAGACAAGAATGAAAATGAGCGGTATAGAGGACGATATGAGACAGGAGAACCAGAGAGAAGAATACCTACAGTATCGCTTAAAGATATTGCAAGAAGGTTATTTAATGACAGCAAAGGAAGAGATTCGCCTCATCCAGTGAAACTGACACCAGGTCAGTGTTTTTGTTGTGGAGAAAAAGGGCACCGGCGTTTTGAATGTCCTATGAAAGACAAATGTCTAATCTGTGGAAAAGAAGGTCATGGATTCAGAGATTGTTTTTTGCTTAAAAATAGAAATGGATATCAGAAGAGAGTGGCATGTATTTACGAAGAAGATCACGAAAGAAATAATGGTGATTTTACAGAAGATTTATACAGTAATTACGAAGAAACGATAAAAAAATCAATGGATAAACCAAAAAACAAGGACGATCCCATTACTTTCATTTCGTCAGTGGGGTCGACACAATAATCAGTAGAAAGAAGCGAAATGAAGACATGATGCAGAAGATGTATGAGACGACAGACAGAAGAAAGTGGAGTAAGATTGTAATAAACATGACGGCGATTGACATGCTTTGGGACTCTGGAGCGTCAGTATCAGTTATGAGTGAAAAAAGTTGGACAAAGATCGGGAAACCGAGGTTGAAGCAGAGCACAATTTCTCTTTGTGGAGTATTTTCGACGGGAATGGAAAGACCGTTAGGAGCAATGACGATAAAAGCTGATTGGAATGGGAAAAAAAGAATTATTAATGTTATAGTTGTCAAAGATATACGTCCAGATTTCATTGGGGGTGTAGATACAATGGAGAGATTTGGTATTCAACTGGTAGAGGTAGACAATATTGAAGCGTCACAAGTAGGGAGGACATATGTGGACTCACAACGAGAAGAGAAAGCATTATTAATGCTTGGAGACAGGAAGAATGAACAGTTAGACATATTGCTTCGGAAGTTCAAAGGTATTTTTATGGCTTCAACTTTTGATCTCGGGTTTACGAAAGTTGTTCAGCATGAAATGAATATAGTAGGTGGGCCTGTAATGTTACAGCCAAGAAGACAACCAATGCATTTAGAACAAAAGCTTGACGAACTTGTCACAAACTTATTAGAAGCGAGAGTTATTAGAAAATGCAAAAGTGCATGGAACGCGCCACTAGTGATTGTGGCTAAGAAAGATGGATCAATAAGGATGTGTGTCGACTATAGAGGGTTGAATGCGATCACTGAAAAGATATCTTTTCCAATGCCAGATACACGATTTCTACTGGATTGTCTGGCAGATTCAAAATATTTCACATCCATCGATCTAGGTCAAGCATATTATCAAGTTGGAATGGCGAAGGAAATTCAAGAGGTCACGGCTTTCAGTACAAGGCAAGGACAGTTTTGTTTTAACCGACTTCCTTTTGGACTAGCAACAGCCCCTGCGACGTTTCAAAGAATGATGCACTCAATGTTGGATGGAATATTATTTAAAGGTGTTGTTGTCTACCTCGACGACATTCTTGTCTATGGAAAAGACATAGAGGAACACAATAACCGATTAGAGGAAGTATTCAGAAGAATTCAACTAGCGGGGTTGAGAATTAACCCAGAAAAATGTAATCTGTATAAAGAAGAATTGACATTCCTAGGGCACACTGTAAGTGCAAGTGGGATAAAAACGAACGACAAGAAGATTAAAGAGATTCAAGATGCAGAAATACCAGTATGCGCCAAACAATTAAGATCCTTTTTAGGTATGACCAATTACTATAGGAAGTTTATAAAAGACTATGCGAAAATTGCGGAACCTCTACATGCAGCTACGTCCGGCTGTGAGAAAAAGATTAATTGGTCAGAAGATTGCAACAATAGTTTTGAATTACTTAAAACAAAGTTGTGTGAAGCTCCAATTCTAGATTACCCAAGAATGGATAGAAACTTTATTCTGGATACAGACGCTAGTTTTGGGGCCATCGGAGCAGTTTTATGTCAAGCTAAAGAAGATGGTACTGAAGTAGTAATTGCATATGGGTCGAGACACTTGACCGCACATGAAAAAGGTTATTGTGTGACTAGGAAGGAGTTACTTGCTATACACGAATATGTAATGTATTTTAAACAATATCTATACGGAAAGTCATTTGTAGTACGAACGGATCACAAGGCGTTGGTTTTCATGAGATACACAAAAAAACCGATAAGCCCGCAATTTCAAACCTGGCTAGCCAACCTTTCCGGATATGATTTCGATCTTCAATATAGGAAAGGAGAGGAACATGGAAATGCGGACGGAATATCAAGGATTAAAGGGATGCTATGTGCACAATGCCAGACTAGACATGAAGACGCAAAAGAAGGAAAAGCCAGAGTAAGACATATCAGCTCATTACAGAAGACTGAGTCGATGACTAAACTCTTAGAATAGCAACAAGATGATGTAGATTTCATTCACATGACAAGAGTGTTACAGGGAGAAGAGAAAAAAGATGACTTGAATAAAAGAAATTTCCTTTCAATTTGCATAACAACATAAAATTAGAAGATGGGTTTTTATTATTAGAGAAGAATGGTAAAGATGTCATCCTGGTGCCGATAGACTACTCAAATACGTTAGTTAAAGGAATACATACTGAAATGTGTCACATTGGAGTAAAGAAATTAATTAGCTATATGAGCAACATATTTTTTGGCCAAACATGCAAGAAACTATACAAAACTGTTTGAGAGTATGTGAGATATGCTGCAGAAGGAAAATAGTGCAGGAAAAGACAAAGGAACGATTGTTGCCGATAATAAGTTCAGAATTTTTAGAACAGCTGGTCATTGATATAGCACACATGAAGAATGGTGGAGTGTACAAGTATATGCTAGTTATCATTGATCGTTTTAGCAAAATGGTCAGTCTGACCGCACTGGAGAGACAAGACGAGAGATCGATTTTCAAAGCCATATTGGAGAAGTGGATATACCGTTTCGGAAAACCGCGAAATTGTCTGTCAGACAGAGGGAAGAACTTCGATAGTGGTTTTATGAAAACAAATCTAGGAAGACTGGGTATTACGCAACAGTTCAGTTCACCATATCAGCATCAATCTAACGGTTTAGTTGAGAGAACAATACGGACAGTCAGAGACTTGCTGGCGACATCATTAGCAGGTGGACTAGGAGAGCGAAATTGGGCGGAGTTACTTCCTCGAGTAGAATTTTGTATCAACGTGACACAACAGAGCACGACGGGATTTTCTCCATTTGAAATTGTTTTTGGGAGGAAGATTAACCTTCATTCAACATTGCCTCAGACGACATTGGATACAGTTGAGATACATAGATTGGTAAGAGAGAACAGTGAGAAAGCAGCTAAACGAATGAAAGAGATGGAAACAGAGAAGAGAACGAATCGATGTTTCACGGTGGGGGAGAAAGTATTAGTTCGGAAAGAACCACAAAATCGCGACAAAGATGGACTACAGTATGAAGGTCCGTTTGTCATATCAAAGTTTTTGTCAGAACACCAGGTGGAATTGAGTGACGGGACGACAAAGAAACTCAGACGAATTGAATGGCTTAAGAGATGGGGCAGTTCCTTAAAGAAGGGGAGAGTTATGTAAAGTTTTGTTTGAATAATATTCGTTTTAGTGTTTTTTGAAAAATATATCTTATTGAATTATCATTGATTTATTTTATGAATTTAGAAGTTGAGGACATCATAACTATTTTAAATTGAAGTTAATTTTAGTTAATGTCATTTAGTTAATTTATTTTGTTATTTAGTGCTATTTTAAATTGAAGTTAATTTTCGGTAATGTTATTTAGTTAATTTATTTTGTTATTTAGATAATGTTATTTTAAATTGGAGTTAATTGTTAATATTGGTATGGTATTATTCATTTTGTTGCTAAGTCTACTATTATACAATTTTAGGAATTAATAAAATTTTTAACGGAATTTGTTTTAATTACTTCTTATGTTTGGCGTATGTTATTTTGTCCTTTTTGAATAATATTATAATTTAGGTTGGGTTTTTCTGGATATTTATGTGTCGATGGTCTGGACTGGGGGAAGGTTTGTGGACGGGCGGCACTACGTGCTGTTAGTCGGCAGATGTTTCACCAGTTGAGTCCATCGGGGTAGGGAATATAGATAGGGAGATGAACGGTTAGAGGGGGTAAAATCAATTGCGATAGTTTAGCGCCCTATTTAGAGTTAGAAAGTGTAGGACTTTTATTTTCATAGATATTATTGAGTTAGGAGAAATATTAGAATAGTTATGAACTGCTGTCGGTAGAGGAAGTAGGTTTAGGCAATTTTATAGAAGCCACGAATAGTTAAGATATTCGATCGTTCAGGATTAGGAATACAGGCAGATCCCTGCTCAAATTTTCATGAGAAGTGTGGAAACATGTTTATTAACTTGTGAATAAGGGCCAATCCCTGCTCAAATTTTTTGAAGGATAATTTGGATATTATAGGGAGTATATAACAATAATTATTAGATGGACAATAAGGGCGGATCCCTGCGCAAAAATTTTACAAGGGAACAGTTGGAAATACCCTTAATTGAGGACCACAAACGATCTAAGAACAGCATACATAGTGAATAATGACGTAAGACCTTCTATCGGCCGTCTAGAACCCGAAGAGAAAATACAATGGGGAGTAGTTTTAGCAATAGAGCTCACCTGCTAATTGTTTTTTTCGCCTTTGTGTACAGTACCAACATGGTCGTCGCCATGGGTACACAAATGGTTTAAATTGCAATAGTCATGGAGGTGCTTAGGGATGAGTCGAACGATTATGATTACCCCTAATGTATTTTAAAATGGGAAAGTGACACACCCTTAAGAAACCAACAATAAAATAGATTTAATAAAATTAAAGGTAGCCATGATATGATATTTATAGGTTCAAAACTTATGAGTAAGGTAACATAATCATATATAATTCTAAGTGCGGTTATGAATAAAGCTAACTATTAAATGGTTATGCATCATTATGAGAAAGGGTTAAGCATAGAATAGACATAAAATTATTATAAAAACGATTATACATAAATTGTTATTTATCAAGTTAGATATCAAACTATTGTTTCAGAGTGGATGAAAATTATCTTTAGGTATCCGTATTCTATTTATAGTTTAATAAAAGGTTTACTGCTATAAATTTGATTAATTTTAATATCGGCAAATTGATTTATAGTTAATTAAATGAATTGTGAATTCTTGAATTACGCATATGCATTTCGAATTATCCCAAACTGTAGTCGTTTTCTTCGCCCAATTTTCCGCTTACGACATTGGGTCTTTCTTTGTGGTTATTCATTCATTGTCTCTGAACATTGGAAGTATCATTGCAGTAATTGAAGGTCTATTCCACTTTCCTCTAAATTTGTAGGTTTCAGTTCGAGATGCATAGGCATAATGGGAATCCGTGCATAATTTGATGTCTTTTATAATTTAGGTTTAGCCAACTACATTTGTGTTCCATATTGTGATTAATCGAGTCTGGAGCTATACTCTGTTTATCATGCCTAGGGTACTGTGGAATTTTAATGTGTACGTTATGTGTATTTTATACATGAAAAAGGTCGATTTAAAGAAAAATTGCTTGCTTTCGGGGCCTCACTTTGATCCCTACGACAAGCCCTAATGTGTGTATACGTCGGTAATATACTACCGTATTATAATAACGATAACGAGCTCCAAGAACTCCATCGCCCAGAGGTAATTCATCGACGAACCCAGTGGCCTATACCACTGAGTCGGTACGACCTCCGACGACCCCACCATTTATAGTATAGAGGTGCTTGCCAGGCAGTGGCCTGCAGACGTCAAGGCTGCTTGCACAATGACGTTAGATTTTATAAATGAAAATTTTGATGCAAGACAGATCAAAATCGATGACACGTTCGATCAATGTTGATCCCTCTTATCAAAAAAATTTTTAAAAAAATACCTTTAATATTATCATATTAATAATACATTTAACCTAATCAATTTAATAACAATGCAAAAACACATAACATAATTATTATAATAAATATGCATGAAATACAACAATCTTTCTTACTTTAAAGTCTTCTAATAAGGCAATAAAAAAAAATTTTTTGGCATAAAGATTATTTGTGACTAAAATGCGTCGACATATCTACCTATTTTTGTGTGTGCAAGTACACGTGTATGTATTGATGCATTAAAACAAACTCGAATTCTTTTTATTCTAGAATTTTCTATTTCATATTTTTTATATTTTTAATGGCAATTTTAGTGCCATAATTTTTATTTTTATTTTTAAATTTTAATTTTCTAATTATTTTTTGTTAAATTTACCTCCATGGTGGATTTGGAACGATTCCAGAACATTTCATATTAATTTTAAATTAATTTTTATTTTATTGATGTTTTTCTTAATTTCTTTTTAAGAATTTTTATTTTTTATTGCTAATTTATTTATTTTGATGACTTTTATTGTTTTATGTGGCTTTCATGATGGTGGTGGGTTACAGGTATTGTAAATCTTTACCTCCTTGTGCTGTTTCCAGCGTAACCCAAAATACAAGTTTTAGCTGACCACTTGATACCCGTTGAGCAATCAACGTTGGTACTGTATCAAGGGTTTGGGCACTAGCAAAAAGTGAGCATGCTTAACATACTATAGTTGTCTAGTACCCACTGGGGTTCACGGACTGCCGATAGAAGGCCTATGTCCGATTTCTTTTCGTCCCCGTTACAACAATTAGCATTATAATAAAAGAAAATCAAAATGCCCGCTATGGACGCACTAGGGAAGATTTATTTGGACGACAGGAATAGCTTATCGTGTGCTGGTTGGTTCTCTTGGTGTAGCTTCTGATTCGGTAGCCTGGAGAGCTAATTGGGCCTGGCTGGCCTGCCTTATCCTCGCTCGTGCCGCTTATCCCGGCCGAATCTTCTTCCTTGGGGCTACTGCAGTGGGGGCATATTCTTTCGGTCGATGGAGCAACTCATCTAAAGGCCGGATCTTGGCGATGACCTCTCGCTCCAGCTCCTGTTGATGCACCTTGACTTCCAGTTCCCTCACCCTTAAGCGGAGGGCCCGCAACTCAATCTGGTCTTGAGCATTCTGAAGTTGTAGTTGGGTGATCAACTTCATCCTCTTCTTCATCTCCGCTGGTGGGAACCAAGTGCACTCCAAGTTCCGACAGTGGGCCTTGACTCGTGTCCACTTAGTCCGGTATTCATCTACCTGTCGTTGTGCCTGTTCCCTATCGGCTCGCATTTCTTCCAAGAGTTTCTGCACTAAACGAAGATAAGATCAATGATTTTTACATCGACATCGAGGGTCGAGCATTATTATGGGCATTAAGGCTAAAAGAAGGTAATCCCCTCGTCGTCGTTCTTCGCTACGCGCGCCCCAAGCTCGAGACCTATTTATCTTACTCAACTTATAGGGTTGTTGGCGTTATAGAAAAGTGTAGGCAACAACAATGATATTCCCCGTCATGGATCTTACAATAATTCAAACAATCCACACATTTAAGTTGTCATCGACCACCAAGCCACAAACAAACCTTAAATAATTGTGATGAACCGTTAAAATCTAACATATTTTATTCAAATCCGGATTAAAAGTTTTAATCCCGTACATAATATCACTTAATACACCTGACACTAAGGTCAGCACACAATGATTAGTGTAGATTCCGAGTTTTCCGTCCATCCTCCGATCCCGCGCTCTCCTGGGTCGAGCGGGTGGACGTTCGCGTGCGTCCGCATTTCCTCGGTCGTCCTGGTCCTCGTTGAGGCCGCCTTGGATATTTTAGTCCACGTTGAAGAGCCGCAGTCCGTTTCGGGTGACATTGGGCTCGAGCATAGCCGTCGCAGTCTTCTACTTCGCCAGCCAGAGTCGCTTGCTCGAGCTGGTGCAGTCGGTCTATCGCCCCCGTCACTTCGTCCAAAGCGTCGATCAAGGCTAACGACGCGCGGTTGAGGTAAGGCTCCACCTTCGGGATTACGGGGATCACATTCTGATAGGTCCAGTCATGGATCTTATACCAGATCCATCTGGACCTTAGGCGAGCGATTTCCGATTCCTCTCTCAAGCGGACGGCTTCGTCTGCTTCCTCGCCGGTGATTTCTGGGCTCGAATCGACTGATGAGGGGCCGGCCTGCATATTCCTTGACCTGGTGTTGGGCATGACTGCAATATAGACAAAATATTAGAACAAACCCTTGCACTTCTGTTACGTTTGAACGCTCCAAAACATCCAAATACCTCAGTACACGCATAGCACACAATCAATTCAACAGACCATGATTTATAGGCAAAGTAAATCAGTTTATAAATTTATTTCTATATTTGGTCCACATACCCAATTCAATAAATTAGTTCCCGATTGCTAAATTAAATCAAGTTCCTACATTTCAGATTGGTGACTTAGGGTATCAACTTAAGGGCAGGGCAAAATTAAGGTAGACAATTTCGCCTTAAAATAGATATTTGAAAGGAATTGCATAAATTAAATTAAAATAAATGTTTGATATTTGAATGAAATTGCCTAAATTAAATTAAATTAAATATTTGATATTTGAATGAAATTGCATGAATTAAAATTAAATAAATATTTGAATTAATTAATGAACTGAAAAATTTGGATTCCATAAATCAAATTAGAATTACCCATCCGAATGAATTTGTTTATCTAAATTAAAAATTTAATTTGTTATTCCACAATAATTTCCCTTTTTTCAAAAGAAAAAATTTTCTTTTTCGACCAAAATTATGCTACTAAGATCCACTATGGGAAACGGCGTTGTTAACTGTCCGAATTTATTTCGGCTTTTCGCAATCCTTGACCATAGTGGTTGTAGGTGGCCAAATCATCTATTGCTAGTTAATGGGTAAGCCAAATTTGGATCTTGTTAAATTCGTTTTATTTCAGATCTGGATTTCCAAAAACCTCCGTTTTGGGCATGACATTTCCCTCGGTTAATGTATGCGATATAATATTGTTTGGCGGTGACACAATATATGCCAATATGCTCAGTTTATGAGGAGTTCAGATGGAAAATTTTTTATTTCAAATTTGGAGCTATGCCGTGGGAGTTAAAAAAAATGTGAACTTGAGGGAATCAAGAGTGGCTCTCCTTTCACTCACCCTTCCACATCAGCAGTAAGATTTTTACAATGGCTAAAATGTTTTATTAATAAATGTTTTGATTTCATTAAATGATCCTTTGCTTTTGTTGTATTTAAGTAAATAATTTACTTTGCGTAAGGAATAATTATTAAACAATTTTGTTAGTTTTTTCTGGTTTTCATTTTCAGGAATTAGCGGTTTTCACTATAATATAGGCTCCTCATTATTCCTAGTGTATAGTTGTACCGGGTATACATTCTAGCTTAAGCAGTCGTTCTTGGGGAAAATATCCCTTGTCCTTTCTGGTATGTATGGGATCTGCTACTGGGGTCCCAGGGTTAAATCCGCCGAGGTGTCGTGGGTTTCACACGAGGATTAGAGTTCCTGTTGTCTTAGCTGATGTTGATTGGCTTGTTTAAGAGTATGTATGTCTCGACCATTTAATCAACTAGCATCGGTTCAATGAGGGTAATCCTTGGTTGGTAAGGGTCTTACTAATAATAGAAGCGGTATTATTGGTCAAAATTTTAAAATACAAAAAATCAATAGTGTTGGGGTTTTCAAATTTCTCTATTTATAGTAACATAAATAATCGATAAATCGGTTTGGAAAAATTATATAGGACGGGGTTAGATTAATGATGGTATTACAGTAAAAATAAAATTGACAATCTAATTGATTTATTAGTGGTATCCTTTAAAGAATGTAATAATTGATTAATAACGCAATGACCCGGGTAGTGATAATAGTAGTGGCAATGATAAGAGTGGAAGTGTTAATAGTAATAGTACTAAAACCGTAATATTAAGAACATTAATAATGATCATCCTAATAATAATAATAATGACAACAGTGATAGTAACTACAATAATAGTCATAACAATAATAATAATGATAATTATTATAATAATACCAAGGATAAGGATAATGGTAGCAATAACAATATAATAATAATAATAATAATATTAATAATAATAACAATAATAATGGTAATAATAATAATAATAACAATAATGATAAGAATAAGAATAATAATATTAATAAGGGTAGCCATAATAATAATGATTATGATAATAATAACAATAATAATAATAATAATAATAATAATAATAATAATAATAATAATAATATTAATGATAATAACAATAATAATAATAACAATAATAATGATAGTAACAATAATAGTAATAATAATAATAATAATATCATAATAATGATAATGATAATATTGATAATAACAATAACACTAAGGTAAATTACAATAATAATAAGTGTAAGTTTATAGTATTATAAGATTACCACATATGGGGAATCATTTACGGAAAGTTATGGGGGTTATTAAGGTACAAACATCTTTAAAGATTTTATGTAAGGTAGATTTCAATATAGAGGTAATTATGAACGTTTTCGAAATGATTTTAGTTTATGATAATATATCATTACATTAAATAAAATTAAGAATAATATTAACAGAATTTATCAACATACTGAACAATAGTTTGTGCAATTAGCCGACTACGAGAGCCTTTGTATAAATTTGAGTCTGGGACAGTTCCCGTTTAGATGATCCTAGTGATGTATTTCTTAGTATACAGTTAAGTGTTTATTTTTGGTATGTAAGTTAATGAAAAAGTCAATTTAATTAAAATTTTCCTACTTTCCCGACCCAACTGGATACGGTATGATAGGCCTTATTGTAGTATGTTTCCCGCGATTACTTTCCCGAAGTTTATTTCGTCCGCATAGTCCCTATGACTATGCCAACTACCGGTATGGGTTTACCGCCCTACTCCTGGTTAGAACCATTAGTTCGTGGCGACCTCCGGTTAATAAAAAGGGTTTATATTTTATGCATGTGGGGTCGTAGACCCAAAAATGGTGCATGTAGTCTTTAAATTGAAAACAAGGCTGATCAGCATAGTGACTATAACCCGTTCACAATGCTGGTCACTCTTGTTTCGTAATAGTAGGATGAATAAAATAACAAAAACAAAAATAAAACATATTTCAAAGTAAATATAATATAATATAACAATGATACAAGTAACAATCCTTACTTTCGATGTTTTCCAAATTCGTTACAAAAATTTTTGGCATACAAAAAGATTAAATTGTGACCAAAATGCGTCGGTATATATACCTATTTTGTACACGTGTATGTATTGATGCATTAAAACAAACTCGAATTCTTTTTATTCCAGAATTTTCTATTTCGTGATTTTGATATTTTTAATGGAAATTTTAGTGCTATAATTTTTGTTTTAATTTTTAAATTTTATTTTCTAATTATTTTTTCATTAATTTACGTCCATGATGGATTTGGAACGGTTCCAGAACATTCTATTTTACTTTTAATTTAATTTTTATTTTAACTGATGTTTTTATGAATTTCTTTTTGAGATTTTTGTTTTTAATACTAATTTATTTATTTTCTTTAACTTTTGTTGTTCTAGATGACTGTTGTGATGGTCATCGCCATTTTTATAGAATGTTCTGGGTTTTTCTGGAATGTTTTACTGTTTTTATCGTCTTTTAAGTTATTCGAGTTTGCTTTTGGTAATTCTATGTTTATTTGGTTATTTTTGAGTTAGTTTTTGCATAACTTCTTGCTTTGGTATGATTTTATTTAATTTATGTGTTTATTAATTTTGTTGTTTTCTCCTTTAATTACCATTGTTTATTTGGTGTAGGTTTTAATATTTAACTATACTTTTTGCTTTTTGTATGCTGTGTACCTACACATTTCGGTCACAATTAGAACTTTGGGTCTAGAAGTCAGTTCTAGCCCAACAATGGTTATCGCCATTCTTATGAAATGTTCTGGGATTTTCTAGAATTTTTCTATGTTTTACCATCTTTCTAAGCTATTCGAGTCTGTTCTTTTTTGTAGTTTTGTGTCTCTTTGCTATTTTTGAGTTAGTTTCTTGCACTACTTCTTGCATTTGTATTATTTTATTTAATTTCTGTGTTTATATTTTTTGTTGTTTTTCCTCTTAATTAATATTGTTTATTTGGTGTATTTTTCTATTTAGCAGGACTTATTGCTATTTGCGTGCTATGTACCTACGTACCTTAGTCACAATTTAGAGTTTTGGGTCTAGAAATCAGTTCTAGTCCAACAATATATATATATATATATATATATATATATATATATATTGTTGGACTAGAACTGATTTCTAGACCCAAATATATATATATATATATATGTCATTCGACTGGAAATCTAAAACAAATCCAACAA
>CAUHTR010002800.1:0-15945 GCA_959609185.1 Schmidtea polychroa
AACAACATTAAAAAGGAATTGCTGATCATATTGGGAAATTTGTTGATTACTTACATTTATATACATAGACTATTCATTAAGATCAAAAAGTCATTTTTTAATCAACTTGAAAAAAAGGAATGAATGCATACGATGATATTACCTGATGTTATAAATACACTTCCATATGGTTTCGAGGAACCCATATATCTAAGAAAAGCTAACTCACGAATACTCTATTTCTATGATTGTGAAGATTCTAAATATTAAATTTTTATAACTTTATTCCAATTAATTTTTTAATTACATGTAATTTGTGTTATTTTGAATATCCATTACTTTCGGGACAATATTTTAAATCATCCGAAATAATTTTATTACAAGTTTTAAAATATTTTTTATCAGACATTTTTTTTATATGATAATTTTAGTAAAATATCGCATTAAAATAATAAATAAATATTGTCATCTTATAATTTTGTATTCATAAATTTGGTCAATCATTTTTTTCATATTTAAATTTAGAAACTAAATATTCTAAAATATATAAAAGTTTATTTTTTTATTTATTTTTAATATTATTAATAATATTAATTTTAATATTATCTTTAATGCTATTTTCAATATTCAAAGCAGGCTCGATAGGGTGTGCGAAGGTGCGACTGCACCTGGCCCCGCACTTTAAAAAGTTTATACAATATTATTATTAAATACAAGATAAAAATTAGAAATTTACACAATATATTAAAATTTCCTTCAATTCAAACAGTTTCTTTAAAAGTTTTTTTTCTAAAAAGCATTTTAAAAAAATGACAAACATGAAATTTTTAAAATGCCTTTTTAAACCTAGATAAATTTGTATTATTTTTAGTGTTTGTGTTTATAATTTAATAGTTTATATTATAATTCTTATTGGTAAGTAGGTAAATATATACTCAGTAATTTGGTATAAATAGCTGATTTGTCTATATTTATATATTATATACCAGTGGTGGGCACGCATGAGGTCCTAGAGAGCCACATGGCTCATCAAAGAGCCGCACTTGCCCACACCTGGTATATAGTGTAGTGAGACATGTATTATTTAAATATTGCTTATAAAAAGAATCAAACAAGGTAGAATGTAATAAGTAAATATTAAATTTTGATTCTAAATACCGCCATCGAATGACACTATAAATTTTAATTCTGTTTACACCTATTTTGTGACACAGGTAAAAATGAACTAACCATGAAAATACAATTGCAACAAAAAATTTTTTTTTAAAAATTCAGTTGAAAAAATTTCAAAATAAAAAAATCGAATTCAATTTTCAAATTCAATTATCAAAAATTCAATTATCAAAGAGCCGCAGTTTACTCAACGAAGAGCCGCATTTGCCCACCGTTGTTATATACATTTAAGTTGGCAAAATGGGAAGAGATCGAAATCGAGGAAGAAAATACAAATTAATGCGTGAACTACTGGTGAAAAAAATATGTAATAGTATGCTAAAATATGTCGTCAAAGTGTCTAATACTGCATTCGCTCACAATAAAAATGTGGAAGTAGAAGCTCACAGTCGCAATATGGAAGTTGAAGATACAGATACTGGTGGCGATGGTTACTCACTTGAAGAAAATAATAATGAAGGAAGTAATAATAATATTTTAGAATGCGATCCACAAGAAGAAAATCATGTAATGATTTTGAATCACCAAGACAAATTTTTTATTGAAACCGCCGAAGAAATTAATCTATTAGATTTTGAAGACTCTGGTACATGGCCAAGTAAGTTATCGAAACATATCAATGGTGGTTTAATTCGGCATGGGTCTGTTCAAATAAATCATTTCGATTTTCCTATAGACAAAAATAAAAGATAATAAAAAATAAAAAATATTACAATAGAAAAGTTACAAGCGGCCAAACTCTAAAAAGACTATGGTTAATATATTCGAAAACTATGAACAAAGTATTGTGTTTTCTATGTAAACTGTTTATGGATAATGAAACTGATGTATCATTATACAATAATGGTCTTAATGATTGGATTCATCTGAGTCAAAGGCTTTTGAGTCAGTGCATCATATAAAATCTATGCAGACTTGGCTTCAAACAGAACTTTGGTAATACAATAGATCAAGAATATGAACCGATAATTGGTATTGAAACACATCGTTGGAAAAAGGTTTTTGAACGTAAAATCACAGCAATTTTATATTTATCTGAACATAATTTAGCTTTCCGAGGAAGTAGTGATACGCTATATTCACCGCACAATGGCAACTTTTTAGGTTATGTTGGGCTAGAACTGATTTCTAGACCCAAAATACTAATTATGACTGAAACGTGTAGGAACACAGCAAGTAAAAAGCAAAAAGTATAGTTAAATATTAAAACCTACACCAAATAAACAATATTAACTAAAGGAGAAAGCAACAAAAACATAAACAAAGAAATTAAATAAAATTATACAGAAGCAAGAAGTGATGCAAAAAATCTAACTCAAAAACGACCAAACAAACATAGAATTACCCAAAAGCAAACTCGAATAACTTAAAAGACGATAAAAACAGTAAAACATTCCAGAAAAACCCAGAACATTCTATAAAATGGCGATGACCATCACAAAAGTCATTTAGAACAATAAAAGTTAAGCAAAATAAATAATTTAGTATTAAAATATAAAATCTCAAAAAGAAATTCATAAAAACATCAGTTAAAATAAAAATTAAATTAAAAGTAAAATAGAATGTTCTGGAACCGTTCCAAATCCATCATGGACGGCAAATTAACGAAAAATAATTAAAAAATAAAATTTTAAAAATAAAAACAAAAATTATGGCACAAAAATCGCCATTAAAAATAGCAAAATCGTAAAATAGAAAATTCTGGAATAAAAAGAATTCGAGTTTGTTTTAATGCATCAATACATACACGCGTACAAAATAGGTATATATACCGACACGTTTCGGTCATAAATCAGAACTTTATGCCAATATTTTTCTAAAATTTTGTTCGAAGAATCATTAGTAAGTTTTAGCTTCTTATAATTTTATGGAATGTAATCATATTAATGTTATCCTTTGTTTATTAAAGATAATTTTTTTTTTTTTTAATCTTTTGTGTTTAGTAATCCTCGACGGATCAGCGGCGTCCGAGCACGTCTCTGATCGGTCCTGCTTTTAATTTTAAAATTTTTGCCAACATGCACTATCGATATTATATTGATCATTATTATAGATTTTTTTTTGTTCGGGTCCTTCGGAGGTCGAACTACTTCATGGTCCTGCCATGGAGTTAGGTCGAGGAAAACCTCCGTCTGACTCTTGGTATTTATGTAAGGTCAACCGTAAATGGTTGACTCCACACATAACACTAAGGTTTGTGGAAGTGGTCACAGTGGGGCCATGGAAGCAATATTCTTCCCGACCTTTTGCTTAATACACAATTAAAATCAACATTTAAAATGCTGAACAAATCACTCTACACTAAGGTCTTAATATGAGTAGAACTCATACCTAAACTTACACAATTCTGCACTCACACTCATGTAGTTGGTTGATCAGCGATAGCAATCTCAGTTATACCTAGACATATGCCGAATTGGATTTTGTAATAGGAATTTATGATAAAGTAATAGAAATAAGAGAGATATTCGGCATACGTATAAGTATAACTCAATCTAGATAGGTTAATTCAATGTAAATATAAATGTTCTAAATCCGAAAGGTTGAATTTCGAATTCCCACTTTAAAATCTTCATGAATGTATAAGACTTAGTCATAATTTATATAAATAACCATATGATCTTAGATATAACTATATTGATCAGTAATGGATAAATCCCGATTAAAATTCTATATTTGGTGTTTAGGAATTTTTATAACTAATGTGAACTTCAGGAAATATAGTTTGTGAATAGTAAATCCCGATTAGAAATCATAAAATTTGTATATAAGAATTTTTTTTTATTATTATATATAAATGTAGAACTTCAGGAAATACAATTTATGAATAGATACCAACAAACCAAAGATATTTTTGGGTAACTAAGATGATCCCATAGGAGCAACCATAAAAAGTCATGTAAAACCGACTAGAAGTTCCTAACCGATAGAGTACAAAAATTATAAATATAAAATCAGAAAGTATGAAACCCAAAATCGTAAATTATTAAATATAAAATTATAAAAGATATAACTATGAATTATAAAATCGAAGTTCCTAAAGTGTACGGTATAAAGTTACACCTTATAAAACATAGGATTTTAAATTATGGGACATGAATCGTAGGTTATCAAACATAAATGTATATATCAATTATAATATCTAACTTCCGAAATTGCAAAACATAAAATCGTAGCTTAATAAATATAAAACTATAAAGTATAAATAGAAAATTGTGAATAATTAAATATAAAAATTATTATTATTATTAGTCTTATTATTATTATTATCCTTACTGTGGTTATTATTATTACTATTAGAACATAAAATCACAGCTTAATAAATATAAAACTATAAAGTATAAATAGAAAATTGTGAATATTAAATACAAAAATTATTATTATTATTAGTCTTATTATCATTATTATCCTTACTGTGGATATTATTATTACTATTAGTATGAGTACTACTAGTATCATTATTATCTGTATCAGTATTATTATTATTATTATTACTATTATTATTACTATCATTATCCTTACCATCATCTTATTTACTAGTGTCATCATCATTAACACTATTAATACTATAATTATTATTAATCCCCTTGGTAATATTATATCAGTAAAATAATTTTCCTTAATTCTTCTGAAAATAAAATTTAAAACAAAATTATTGGTTTTGGGATTCCCTATCGCTAAATTTAGCTACACTAAAACCACCTTCCAATAAAATCACGGAAATTCCCTAAATTCTAATTTTAGTAACACCCCCCCCCCCTCGGAAAACCACCTCCATATCACTAATTTGAAATATATATATATATATATATATATGTGTGTGTGTGTGTACATATATATGTATAATGTATCTATAGGTGTATGTGTGTGTATATATACATTATATAAGTGTGGGTGTGTGTGTGAATGTAGAAGTATACGTGCGTGGTTCTGGGCATATCCCCATAAATCTACAAAGTGACCTTCGGGATCTCAGAGCGGAATCATGATCACCACCCCTTCTAGGAAATGAAGTAAAGGTACGACAATTCATTAAGTCAACACATTAAAGAAATTTATTAAATTATTAGAAAATTAAGCGCATTCGAAATCAAATAAACCTTAAAAAAGTCACAAATTAAGCGCATTCGAAATCAAATAAACATTAAAGAAAGTCATAAACTTTATTAGAATTAACAAATATACCTTTAACAAAAATACAAATTTCAAATTACAGCCTAAATTAGAAATATTCCTAATATTTTCATCTAAATAGTAGTAGACAGGTAGCGTGTGGCGATCACCGCTAAGAGGATCGGTTGGTGGAGCTGACCTTAATAAGCGATCCGTTGTAACTCCTGGAATGAATATAAACTCAATAGTGAGGGAAATTTCCAAATTTTCCCATTGGTGTGGTAACTCGTTAACACAAGAGAGCTTAATATATTGAGTACCGATAACAGTAGCTTCGAAAGGTCGGCCGGACGCTGACGTTGCTGGAATACTATTCTAAAACTCATAATATAAACGTTTAACAATGTAAGACAATATCCTTACTACATTAAACTAATTAGATTATAGGCATCCGTTCCAAAATTATGGTTTAATGTTGTTGGAATACTATTCTAAAACTCATAATATAAATATTTAATAATGTAAGACAATATCCTTACTACATTAAACTAATTAGATTATAAGCATCCGTTTAAAATTATGGTTTAATATCCATAAAAATTACTAGAATAAAACAAATAATTGTTTATAACCAATTTCATTAGTATAATTAAAAAATATAGTAATGAATCAAGCCCAATTTTATGTCAGCAGTATTGGTATTAATCATAATAAATTTTGCCGTTAATTAAAATGTATTGATGAATTAACCCAGATTTTAGGTTAGCAGTATTAGTGCGAATTATAACGAACCTAGTAGTTAATTAAGAATATATTGATAAGTCCAATCCAGATGGTAGGTTAGCAGCATTAGGATTATTTATCCTAAATCCAGTAGCTAAAGTATTGTGTCCATAGGTTCTATTGTGACATCAATGTATAAGTCACATGGGTTATGCTCGATCTTAATAGTTATACTGCAGGTATGTCCCAGTCAAACTATAGCAGCGACGAGGAAGCCAACCAGCAAACGATCACTCGACTCCGGTCCCGGTACGTCTGGTGTCACATCCATCGGTGGAGCCAGGGACGGGACCTGGATTGTTCCAACCGAGTAATCCGGACAGGCCCCGAAGTAGATGCCCCGGCCTGGGTAAAGGTAGAGCCGGAGAACAACCGGTTACAGGAGGCCCGAGATCAAGCGGCCTGGGATGTGGAAGCCGCTCAGATGCGACTCAAGAGGATCGAGTTGCGAATCCGAGCCGAAAAGGAGGGAAAAACCGTGGAAGACCTAGAGGAGGCCGAGGCAACCCCGCGGAAGAGGGGAAGGCCTCGCAAGCGACTGAACTAACTCATCGCCAAAATTTTTGCAAAATTAGTATTCAATTGTGACTTAATTAAACTTTAATTATTACAGTCTTTTTAATAAATTATCTTGTGTATTGCGTGCTTAACATGTTTATTTATAATATTGATTTTATTTTATAATTGAATGAATAATATGCTGTAAGAATATAATCGTTGAATTTATCTAGTGTTCAAACTATTGGAAAATTTGCGAAAGGATAGGGAAGAAGCCCAAAAACAGGCCGAGGAGCTCCGCATACGGGTAGACAAGCTCAAGGGACGGTGCCGGGAACTAGAAAGCACCTGGTTTAGTCCCGAGGACATGAAAAAGAAGGTGGCGCTGGTCCTTCAACTGCAGACGCAAGCTGCGCAGGATCAGATGGAGATCCGGGCACTGAAGCTCCAGCTCCGCGCGTTAGAAACCGAGCGCAATGAACAAGTAGTTCATGGAGCCGCCATAAGCCAAATCAGGCCGTTGTCCGTGGAACTAGCCGCTATATACCCCCCGGCCGCGAAAGAGAAACCCAAAAGGAAGCGGTTAGGCCGAAATATTCGGGAAAAATTGAAGAAAGCTAGACTGGCCGAATACGAGCGGCAAGCCAACTCGTCACTAGCAGCCACGACGGAACTGGCCAGTCCCACCAATAAGCCTGTTTGAACTCATATTCGTTTTTAGGTGTTTTGTCGTATTTTTATGTATTATTGTAGTCTGCAAATAATATGTTCCTTGTTAAATTAATGCACATTTGTAGTGATAGAATGATGACTGGTATAGTTTATGATTGCCTGGAGAATGAGAGCTGTGCATAAGGTTGGGAAAACAATTTTTGATAAAGGGACCTGAGAAATCGGACACACACCTTCTATCGGTAGTCCGTGAACCCATGGAGTGCTCGACAATTATAGTGCTTTGATGCGCTCACTTTTTGCGAGTACTCAACCCTTGGTACAGTACCAACGTTGATCGCTCAACGGGTACCAAGCGGAAAAACAACGTTGTATCCTGGGTTACGCTGGTAACAGCACTTAAACATTCAACCACCAGTAACCCACCATACAAATTTGGGGGCTCAGCCGGGATTTGAAAATTTAATTGGTGAAAGAACCCGAGAATAGATATAATGGAGAGAGTAAAAGCTGATATAAAGTGATTCAAGAACGAGAAAATTGTTTTCCCAAACATTTAAACTTAGTACATGGATGCGTGAATATGATAAAATGTATGTGGAATGTCTAAATGAGTGATGGAAGTTTTGAAGTTTGCCAACATATGAATATACTGAAAGTGAGTACGAGAACACTGTACGAATAGCGTAGTAATAGAATGAATGATGACAAACGAAAATTAAAACGAAAACAAAAATATAATAGAAATTGTAAATATTAACGATTAATAAAATGTAAATATATGGAAATAATGAAAATTTAAAAATAGGGAAAAAGGGGGGATAGCACGCTAATAAAATTGGAACAAATGAACAACGTAATTAAACTTAATAGGGTAATAACGAATGGGATATGGGTTATATATAATGAACGATTATAATAAAATCACAAAATCATGAGAGAAATTTGCGCGGGATAGAACATTAAACAGAGGGAGACGGGGTTGTTAAGAGTGATAAGTAGAATGTAAAGGTTTATTGAAGCACTAATAAAATAAGGTATTCTGGATATTAGAGGGAAAATGATAAAGGGGGAAAATGACGCGGAATATTAATAAAAAGAGAACTTTAATTAATATTAATTAGATGGAATCAACCGGCTACATTACAAAGAGACTCGAAAAATTCGTAGATTTAACACACAATTCGCTACAACGACTAAATCGCAAAGCGGACCAGTTGATGAAAATCCAAGACGAGATGAGCTTGAATCCAAGACCGCAAGCTGAGGAAATATGTGTAATGATGAAAATAGCAACACCCAATGCAGAATTGACCACTAAAAGAGTTTATCAAATTCAAATTTACGATTAGATGATGCCAAATTTAACATCAAATGGCAGGAGATAATGATAAAAATGGAAACGATCGAGGGAGAAATTAAAGAAGCAATCGAACATCAAGTTAAAGATTTTAGAAAATGCTTCATATGCAGAACCAATGAAATACGAGTAATGACGATCCCATGTGGTCATTTATGCTACTGCGAGAATTGCGCAGAAAAAATTAAACGATGCAACGTATGCGATACGAATGTTAGAGAAAAAATTGTAATATACCTCCCGTAAGGAGATGTTGTCAAATAAATTTCTTGTGAATGAATATGAAGTGATAAAATTATTAAATTATATTAAAAGTCCATTATAGCAACCGAAAGGTATAAAACATACGATGAACATAGACATATAAAGGACACAAAATACGTTAAATAAATAGACAAGCAACACAGCAATTAGAACTAAAATCAAAATTGAATGCAGGACTGATCATAGTCGTATGAATGAGCTGGTCGATAAGATCAGTACGATTTTTACTTCCAATTTTCTTTTCTTCCTGTTTTATTATTTTGGCATAAAGAGATACGATAATGAGGGGATGACAAGTGAATCGTCCTTACGACACTTGCCCGGATGGGGAAATCCTGATCACCCTGATGAGAGAATGTAGTAGGATCCATCGCAAATGTTGGGGAGTTTCTGTCGAGTGACTGATCACCACTTGTGGGAAATGAACCAACGCGATTATTATATTTTTTTTGTCTGGGAGACTGGGACTAACTAAAAGGGTAGATAAAATAGAAAAATAAAAATAAAAATTGAAAAACGCGCGCTAAATGTTAAAAATTTAATCCGAGAGCAGCTGCGGATTTGAAGAAACCGTTTTTGGACTTCAAATCAGATGAGGAATAATGATTTTTCCTTAGCGAGTGATGAGGCACCCGAGTACAGCGGTTAACCACCGGACTGTAGTGTCCAGGAGATTATCAGCCAAGGGACTGATGATGCTGGATCACCCAATACAAAAACCCGGATACCACACCGAGTATTGGGCGCATTTTTTTCTGAGTTGCTAGCGGGACTTGATACAAAAACCCGGAATGGTAACGGGCGAGAGAGACCTGGTTACCCACACCGAGTATTAAGGAGCCCAGTGAAACGGTTGTGAGATGCGAGTCAACCGGTAAAGGACTCGTACTCAATAGGCAACCAAGATTGGACCAGTTGTGAGGCGGAGGACCGAAAGTCAACTGCATATCCAATTTCCTTTTATCTTCACTAGTCGGGAGATCTAGTTCATCACTTTTGAGGATCACGATCAAGGCGATTAGGCATTTCCGTGTTTTTTAAATCCTGATAGATAGGATGTTTTTTCTTCGTGATTATTGCTAGCAGGGGTCGGTACAAAACCCGGATGCCCACACCGAGTACCGATAGGCCCAGTGAAACGGCGATGAGATTAGAGTTACCGGTATTAGACTCTTTTCAATAAGCGGCCAAGAATTGAGCCAGTTGTGAGGCCTCAGCAGATTAAGAATTTGAGTAGGAGGAGCCTCGAATTTTTAATTAGCCCGAAAGTCAACTGTCAACTCAATTTAATCGCGGTAGGGACGATAGTAGGTGTAAAAACCGAAGGCGTCTGGGGGTTGAAGAAACCTCATTTAGGGCATTTGAAACCGGTCAGGGACCGAAGACCGCGAATACGGCGTAATGGTGTAAAAGCCCAGGCGTCTAGGAGTCGTAAAAGACTTCAATTTTGATTAAACCGGCCGGAAGCCGATGCCGACGCGGAGGTCTAACAAACCAAAGCGTTGATGGGTAATAGTAGATTATATGGCGTAATGGTGTAAAAGCCCAGGCGTCTAGGAGTCGTAAAAGACTTCATGAGATTAAAATGAGTTGATTAAGCCGGCCAGGGAGCCGAGGGTAATTGAGTGAAATGATTTAAATGAAATAAAAAGAGTTGATTAAACTGGCCAGGGAGCCGATGGTAAATAAATGTAGATGCAGAGGTCGCGCGAACCAAAGCATCGAGGAGTAACTATGAAATTGATTAAATTGAAATAGATTAAGTGCGACAAATATGTAATGAGTAAAGGAGAATTATGATAAAGCGCCGGCGCAAGCGAAAGTGAAACCAGTTTTTGGATGGGGAAAAGCGAACGAATAGATAATAGTTGAATTATGGGATTTTATTTATTAATGATATATTTCTTTTGATATTTATATAATTGAAATTATATTTATTTGATGATTATAAAAGGGATAGATAATTGATACGACTGTATAGATAATTGATACGAGTTATAGATAATTTAAAATCGACTTAAAATCAAATGGGATGAATGACGAGGAGTGTAGGAAAGCTAGAAAATTAGGAGCCAAGGAACAGTAAAATAAAGGGAAAATGGAAAGTAAATGAAGGGTTAATAAAGAGATTTATGATATGTACTAGAAGTGTTAATTATTTTAGAATAAAGAAAACAATTCAGAAAGAAATCAAAGAAATCAAGAAAGCAATAGAAATCAAGAAATCAATCAGAAGCGAGAAATCAAAGGAATCAATAAAACCAAATTCAAAGGAATTAGAGAATCGTAAAGATTAAAGCGAGACAATAATTAAAAACATCAAGCTCGATCAACGAAGTAGAAAATTTATCAAAGGATATTAAAAGGAGGAAAAATTGATAGTATAGCTAGCCGAACCAGACGAAAAAGTAAAGGAAACCTCAGTTTATTGGAAAAAGAAGAGATACAAAGAGCCAAGAAAAACAGAGAACTACACAAGAAACCAGCATCAGTAGAAACATTATTTGAATCAGATAGCTTAACCAACGAATTTGAGAATAGCGACGATCATAAACGAACCGAATTAGATCCAATAAGCGACGTCGAATCAACTGACGAAGAGGAAAATATATCTGAGACAACAGAGATAACCGTACTGTGCCAAGAGATAATGTCGGACGTAAACACGAACGAACAAAGAGTAACGGACCCACCGGAAATAAGTAATGTGCACGTTAACATTGGAGAATTCAGAGAGAAATTTCGAGGAGAACCATTCGATGGAAATATAAACCAGCTAGAAACATTTATAAAAGAATTTGAAGTATACATTACGATATGTCACTGGCCAGACATAGTCGTACGAGAACGAATACCCCTATATCTAAAGGGAAGCGCCCAAGATGTATATTTAGAGGCAAAATGTGATGCAACAAAATTGAAAACGTGGAAAGAGATCAAGGAGTTTCTAATAAAAACATTCGGCACCGAAAAAGAGGGAAACCGAAAAATGTTAGACCTTTCTGCATCGAAAGCAGAAATATAACGAATCTAACGCACTATACGCATGCGAATTGAGACGACTAGCACGAGAAGCCTTCGATTCAAATCAACCAGTTCCGGAAGACAAGATAATAGCCGTATTCGTAGATGGCATGAAACGAGAGGATATACGAGCAAACCTTGGGATGCCGAGCACCAGAGACGTTGGAAGAAGCACTAAAAATAGCTAACAAATGTGAAACTTACCTAACACCAATACAAGTAGCAGCAATGACAGCAGCCCCAGCAGCTCCAGCAACAACAGCAACAACCACAAAACAACCAAGTCAATAATGCAAATCCAGTAATGAATCAATTCATCCCAGGATCGCAACAGTTGTTCAAAACTCCACAAACAAGAAATCAAAACAATGGAGGTAATATTCAAAATTTTACTAATAATTTCAGGAACAACGACATTAACAATCGAACGTGCAAACATATGCCAACGACCAGGGCATTGGAGCAATGAATGTTACAGAGCAAGGATGTGCCAAAAGTGTGGGAGAAGAGGCCACACGGAAAATGTTTGCAGAGGACCCATGATGTCTATGGGCAGAGGAGGAACCAGAACCTGCTACAATTGTAATCAGCCTGGACACATGGCAAGAGAATGCACGATGAGAGCCAAACCAAATCAACCAGGATCAAACAATCCAGTTCAGAACACACAAATCAACCTCATGCAGGAAATCGAACAATTAAAAGATATGATCCAGCGAATACCGACTAATAACCAACAACAACGAATCAACATGATGCAGAGCACCGAGGAAATCCGGAACCAACCAAGTAAGCAACAACAAGATCAACAGCGAATCGAATGGCAAAGATTGCAAAACGAGGAAGTCAGAGAAATTCAAGAAAGATGGAAACAACGGGAAGCGAATCCCGGAAGAATAAATATGATGAGAGTAACAAATAAAGAGGAATCGTACACTGCGGAGCAGTGTGTTAACAACGACGGGAGTGAACCGATAATAAACAAGGAGATAAAACGACAAAAGAAAATGAGATTGATCCACAGATAGAATTGAGCAGTGAAGAGAAAATACAATTGATTAAAGAATTTACCAAAGAGGAGAAAGAAAGGAGACAAAAGAGAAATGAGAGTAAAGACGAACCAAAAAGCAATGAGATAGTTACAAAAAATCGAATTCAGAGGGTACTACTACAAAAAATCGAAGACAGAATCAAAACGAAAACCCTACATTAACTGAGGAACAAATAAAAGAAAAAGTGAAAGAGCATTGGTTCAGGAAAAATGAGTGGTTTGAAAAGAAGGAACCACATACCAAAGCTAAAATAAACATGCTGAGACAAATGCGGAGTGATCAGACGGATCAGGAGGATGAAAAAAGTGAGGTGAGTAGCCTGGGAGGCGAATTATTTCAGTCAAGTGAGGAAAATAACGAACCGAAAACACCTCCAAACAGTGAAACACCTCAAAGTAGTGAGGAGAGTGAAAATGATGACACGAAATCAATGATAGAAAAAGATGATGAAGAGATATTCGAGGAAATTTTTGATACAGTAACAGAAATAGAGCGAAATGAGAGCTACATCAACGAGTTAACATACAGAAAATGCTTAAAACTTATAACTCAAGTATACCAGTGCGAAGGAGGTATAATAACGGCCGCATGGAAAGATTTAGCAACAAAATATAAAGAGAAACTAAAGGAAGCAGATCCAGATCAATATCAAGTAAGTATTCAACACCCCGAGATTCAGATACAGACTATTGAATTAAAAGGAACAAATACCGATGAACTGTACAACTGGGTACAGGAAAAAATGGGAACAAGCCATAAAAATAAACAATTATATGTCGATGGTTACAAAGTTAAAATGGGCATACATTTGGTGGATGCGATGATATGGCCAAACGAAACTAACATCTTAACCTTAGAGAAAACCAGAGATGACGAATCGGCAGCAGAAATGTTCAAGAAAATTCAACAAGTATTTGACAATGAAGTGGAACCGGAATTGGAAAAGATCGAACGAAAAATAATGAAAGAAAATCAAATAATCTTGGTCAAACAAGCTATCGATCAGGCAAGGAAATATATTAATAGACTAAGAGAAAGATGGCCACAACTAATGAAACAATTTGTCAAAGACGTACGAGACACGGAAATTATGAGATTCGAAGATGAACGAGCGACAGAATTGATATCCAAATACGGAGAATACGAGAGAACCAAACGCGAACAAGAAACGATAAAAATAAAGGTGAAGTTACCAAATGAAGAGAAACAAATAATAGAAGTTAATCCCGATTGCCAAGTCGGCGAGTTAGTGCAAACCATAGATCAAGAAATCATCCAAAAAGCTCGAGAAAATAGTGAGGATGGAATGATCGAAGATGTAATAATAATGTACAACCGGCACATGCTAGAAAGAGGAGACCGAACCGTAATTTACGAACTAGGAATCTGGGAAGATGAAGCCGTCATCAATATAATCGCGATGGATGAACCATCTGGTGGGCACAAAAACGCCACTAAAACCGAGCAACAAATTAAAAGATTCCAATGGGGAATGAGAGCAAAGATGGATCGAATAATAGACATCTATAACCATTGGCTAAAGGATGATAAACTAAAACTAGCAGCCTTCAACGACGAAGATTGCAAACTGACACCATGGAAAAAGGTGTGGATCGAAAGCGAAGCTCGATGGGATTGGGAACAGCAAAAGTTGGAACCAAATTGGATAGATAATATACCAGAAGAAATCGCAGCAGTATGGGTAAGAGAGAAACCGATCGATACTTACCAGGACATATTGCCACAAGAATTCCCAAATGAATTACAGTTAGGAGAAGATGAGGAGATACGAGAACCGGTAAGGTTAGCACCATTCACGTGGAAAATCGAGAACTGGATGGAAAAGATAAAATTAGCAAAAAAAGAGAAAATCACACGATTAGTAAGCCGTCGTTCTACTCAGGATTAGGTGAGTACAAGATGAAATTGCGAATATACCCGAACGGAGACGGGGTAGGAAAAGGAAGTTATGTGTCGGCATTCTTCATCATCTGCAAAGGGAATTATGACGACAAGGTAGCCGAATCATGCAAAAGGATTCAAAACCTACGAAAAATCGTTAAAGCGATCGAGGAATATCGACGGATATACGTATGGTACCCTGAACAATTTGGTGAAATCATCCGGAAATGGAAACAACAAGAATGGGCCGAAAACTCACCCGAGAAATATCAACTAAAAATATTCTTGCCAGATTTTGAACCAATGGAAAAGGAATTCTACACAACAGCCAAGGTCAGGGAAGTTAAAAAGAGAATACCTTATGAACTCCCATTCCACTTACAACACGAGGGTCGATCGTTAGACGACGATATTGAGATTGGTGTGACACCACTCCAAGGAGAAATTGTGAACAGATTAACGGTGAGTAAAATTGCAGGTAGAGAGTTAAGGAGAAGAGAGATAAAGCAAAAATCATCCGCCCAACAACCAGGAAGTTTGGACACACCAGAAGTTCCAAATGCGGTTAGTGAAGTAACGATCGAAACAACGGGAGAAGACGAAATACTGGATGAACTACAAGAGATAGTAGAAGCAGGCGAGATTATGAGAGCATCACAATCAGGAGACCTATTTATCGACGAAGGTGAACCGACAACTGATGATTTAGACGGATTTGTATGCGCGCAGAGACAACCAGTGGAAACAACGGAAGCCGAGACGGATTTAGATAATGTGGAAAGAGGTGCCAATAAAGATGTAACCACAACCGATGAATGGAGCAACTGGAGAATAGACCCAGGAGCTACCACGTCAAAAGATACAACTTACAATCAGCCAAAACGGAAAGAAACCGGAACAGCTATGGATCGACGAACAAGAGGAAGACCAAAAACAGATAAAGCAGAGGTCGAACCAAAATCCAAAGTTCAGGCGCAAATGGAACAGGTAAAAACTAAAATGGATAAACTAAGTGCATTAGTAAAACAAGTCAAAGTGAAAACAAACGTCCGGGAACAAGGGACACGATGGATAAACGACTTATTAGCTAACATGCTAGCGTTAGCAAATCCAGATGTGAAAAGA
>CAUHTR010002802.1:0-20076 GCA_959609185.1 Schmidtea polychroa
AAAAAATGACATTATTTTTGAATAGTTTATTTCCGTGTGTAGTGAGCCGTTACACGGCCTTAACAATATCTATATACCTATTATACTATATTATATTATATTATACGATATTATATTATATATATAAATGCGCGGTCACCAGCGACTAAGGACCAAACAGAACACAATAACAGTCAATCAAAATTCGTGCGATCAGCTAATACTTCTACTTATCAATCAGGCCTCTATTAATCAATCTCAGAAGAGTAAAGCAAATTCGATGCCATGTTATCATTATCAAGTACAACTGTATTCGGCTCCCAATAGTTTAGTGTTGCTCTCATAGACCAACACCCTCATCCATTACAATTCGCGAAATACGGAACAATCTAACAATAATATAAAAACCTAAATTTGTTTATTTTGCATTTATTTATTAGTAATTGACTATTTGAAATTCTTACGCGAACTTTATAAAATCGTTAAGCTTTTTAAATTATATATTTAAAAATCTGTTTTATTTTTTATCGAATGATATAATTTTGTAATTTTTGTAACTTTTGTTTACTTATATGTATAAATTTTGTAAAAGATTTTCCTGGCTTGTTTAAATATTCCAAAATAAATGAAGAACTGGGTGTTTTAAAAATTACAATTGTAGTTGTTTTTTGAGAATTATAATTCGTTCAAATTTTATCAGCAATTTGTAGAAATGAGACATTAATTACATATAAGTGAATTATAATGGATAGCCAATATACTAGCAACAATGTATATTTGATTAACCCGAAACCAATAGCCAAGCAATGAATGGAATGAAAGTTGTCGAAAATCATAATTCAGCAACGCAATAAAGTTCGCTTATGTCATGATATGCAGGCGGTTATCTAGACGATTGCTCTTACTGAAAATTCTATTGCCAAAATTACATATCGGAATTGCCTCAACCACAACCTTGGTGTCAGAAGTGCCAGAACACGTTCGAAGATTTGAACATTTGAGCTTATGTTAGCGGCTAATATCATTGCTAAATCCAATTACAGGAAATACAATCTATGTTAGTTCTCATAAACGAACAGCGAATTACGTCAAAATATGTTCCATATGCTTTCCAAAATATTTCTGAATTAAAACTTTCATCAAAATTTAATCTTATATCCCATGATATTGATAGGCTGATAGATCATTTGATAATTTGCTCATTTCTGTTGTTTGTCATCGAATCGAGAAGAGTATATCAAATTAATTCAGACAATTCCAGATCGTGATTCTGTGGATCCCGTAGTCGTTCTATGTAGGATTTAAATATGTATTATAAAGATTACCAGTCTACATCATCAAGTAATCCATTTCAACCCCTGCAAATATCACAGATAATAATCATATTCCAAATGGTCAATTTCAAATTGCTGACCCGATAAATAAATCATCTTTCAAATTTATCAGTAAAAGTATTCAATTACAATCTGAATCATCGGATACTAAATCCGAATTTCCCTATTCAGTGCTTTCAATAGCTCAGCTTGTTAATGATATTACTGAATTCCACAGTACACTGAATTCCACATCTCCCTGTCAGGAGTTTCAGATCAGAAATCATTTATGAACAGTTTGAATTCAGTTGGTTCGTCGAATTCTCTGCTGGAAAGTTTCTGCCAGTTAAATTCTCAAAACCACGCCGCAATCAACAATACCACAATAATAATCAGTCATAACGATCACAACATCAATCAACAGGCAAACAACAACGGTGTGCTTAACGACGGTCAGTATCAGGATCGAAACGAAATGGATATAAATCGCATATTTGGCTCGGAGAAACGAACTCACATTACGATCAGAAATGATAAAGATACAGCCGATATAGATTTTGATTCGATAATGTTTTCCCGCACATTGGCTGAGATGATTGCCGTTGAAAATCGTAAAAAATGACTCCGATCAATAATTATACCAAATAACACATTGCTAACGAGTGATGTCTTATACACAGCCCCACAACGCATCATGCTTCGACCAAATTCCAAATGAATTCTTAATGCAACAGAATAATGATTTTTTCACATTAAACTCTCGTGCACCGGGACAGCCATTTATTCACGATAATAAACCCGTCTCCAGCGAATCGAGACTCAATCAAGCAATGCCCGTGTCAGCACCGCCAGGTACCTTAGATCGATTACCTCTAAATTATATTATTATATTATTTAAATTATACTATATTATTATTGATTTATATTATTATTGATATCATATATAAAATTATAATAAATTATTTAAATAAGCATCAGCCCACACGAGAGGGTAGCGCCGCACCGGGGCCCAAAAAGTTCCAAATATTATAGAAAACCCTGGAACAAATAAGACACAAACCGTTTCAGTTGACACAGACACTACAATTAGAGGTCTTTCTAAAAATTACAGCATATGTTACATTGACAAATCACAAATGCCGTTTTCTCTGTCGTATAACGGCAACATCCTTTCCGACAGTCGCACCTTGGCGACTATGGAGTGACACCATACAGCGTCATTCATTGTTTGTTGCCACTTTCTGGCGGTTCCTCCGATTCGGAGAATGACTCAGGCAGCAAACCCCAAACAGGCAAAACATAAACGTAGGTCCAACAACCAGCGATCAACGTACTATGTCAATATTTTTTGGATGAGAATAACTCTCCACTTACTTGGCTGATAGCTACCGAACTAGCACTCGAGGGAATCGAGGTAACCAGTTCACGAGACAAATACTGTCGCATCTTGCCGTTGATTCCGCCGACGATATTAAGTAAACTTTCGTCCGTGATCCTTCGCACTTCGCCTACTAGCGTAAAAAACCCCTATGAAAATTCGTACGGCAATCCTCGATATTTTTAAGGAACTACAGCTGCCGTCTTCACTAAATACTTTAAGACGCAAACTTTGGGCAGCAGAAAACCATCACAGTTCTTGCAACACGCTATGGCGGAACTAACGCAAATACACCCGGAGGCTGCGGCGGATCAAAAACTCTTGAGGCAATTTTTTCTGTCTGCTTTACCGCCACACGCACAACAAATTTTAGCGCTTTCGTCAACAGCAGACGTGGTAGAGCTAGCAAAAGATGGCCGACAAGATTAACGAAGTCGTGCCACTTGGTCCGCAACCAACTTGCTCTGTGCAGTTAAGTAGCAGCACTAACCCCGAAATTTTACCTTCTTCTTCTTCTTTAAACCTTCGGACCGAAGAAGCTTTACTTTGCGCTATTACAGGCCTCACTAAACGCATCAGCGAGCTTGAGAATAGCATGTCCACCAGGCGGACAAATGACGACAGGCAATATGCCCAAAAATCACACTTTGGCAAAATACTCGTCAACGTTCACCTTCACCTGCAACAGGAACCTGTGCCGTTTCCATTTTAGTTTCGTAACAAGGCACGGTTTATGCCTCTAGGTTGCAATTGGCGAGATAAAGCACCATCCTGTCAGATACTGGACAAGTGCATATACCACGACAGGTTTGGAGATAAAGCCTTAAAATGCTTCGAAGGCTGCTCCAATTACACAAAAACCTAAAGCAAGCAATCAAAAAAACTAATAATGCCACCACTTCTAGCGGCAGAGGTGGGAGGCAAAATTTCATCAAAATCAGATTTATTTTTAATAGAAGCAGAGTCAAACGCTTTTAATATATTGTCGTCTCCTTCTAACAGACTAAAATTCCTTGTCGACACGTGGCTCCAGCTTGTCGATCTTACCTAAAGAGTACCTTCCAGACCTCAACACTGTCGATATTTCTTTGAAGGCCGCAAACGGTAGTGTTGTTGAGACTTTAGGTTCAAAGACAATTGCTTTCTCGTTGCCATTTCTGTCCGACCAATTATTTGAGTGGAAATTTTATATAGCAGAGGTTATTATCCCCATATTAGGATCTGATTTTTTAAGCGCTTAACGAACTACTCGTAGATTGCCGTGGACGCACTTTAAGGATAAATAACCAATTAAACTGCAGCACTATTCCTCAAACATCTTTGAAGATCCACAAGGACGGATAGGAACGGACGATATAAATACTACTCCGTCGAAACGGTTATAACAATCGAACACCCAAAAATAGCCTTAGATATTATTAATAGGTGTTTTAACACGCCATAAGTGACGTTTCGAAGCCGCTTTACTGCCACACGATCGACACAACTTCATCTTACCAGTTAGATGCAAAATTAGACCACTGTCGAATGAAAAACTCGAATTTGTACGTTCCGAGTTCACTAACCTCTTACTGGGGTACCATTCGGAGATCTAAATCTCCATGGTCATCGCCATTGCACCTGGTCCCAAAAAAAGATGGCACTTTCGTCCGTGTGGCGACTATCGAAACCTTAATGCTATTACGGTACATGATTCCTATAGCATGCCGCTTGTTAGTGATATCCTTCACCGTCTTTCAAAGGCAAAGATTTTCTCCACAATCGACCTCGTGAAGGCGTACCATCAGATACCCGTGCGAGAGTCTGACATAGAAAAAACAGCCGTAATAACTCCGATCGGACTTTTCGAGTACGTGCATATGCCATTTGCCTTCGGAATTCTGCACAGACCTTTCAAAGGTATATTGATCAAGTCTTAATGGACCTACCTTTCGCAGTTCCATACATAGACGACATTTTTAGTCGGATCACCTGACTTAGAGACGCATAAAACCCATCTGACAAAACTTTAACAGCACTTCGGCAATACAACCTTAAGGTAAACGTCGATAAGTGTACCTTCTTCCAACACGAGACTCGTTTCCTGGGACATTTAATTTCCGCAGATGGAATCCGACCTCCTCCGGATAGACTAGATACCATAGCCAAATTCCCACTTCCAAAAACAGTTTCACAACTGAGAAGTTTTTTGGGAACGATAAACTATTGTCATCGTTTTATTCCAGGGGTTTCTGACATTTTGTCACCTCTTTCAGGTCTCGTCTCAAAACCAAAAAAGTCTTTAGTGTCATGGAGCGATACCACACTCAGTGCATTTGAAAACGCTAAGTCGGCACTTTCGAAAATTCAAACACTCCATTTTCCCAATGCTGATTTACCTGGAGTCTGACCACTGATGCATCAAACGTTGCTATTGGTGCAGTATTACACCAATTACATAATGACATTTCTGAACCCTTAGAGTTTTTCTCAAAGAACTTTCTTCCGCTCAACGGAAATATTCGGCTTTCGACCGAGAACTCTTAGGCATATATCTTTCAATCAAACATTTCAAGCACTTGCTTGAAGGTCGTCCTTTTTGTCATCTACACTGACTACAAACCGCCTAACTTATCTTTTTGGAATGAAAGACCCATCTCCACGACAACAGAGGCAAATCAGTTATATTTCAGAATTTTCTTGCGAAATACGCCACATTGCCGGCAAAGAAAACGTTATTGCAGACTGTCTTTCCCGCAGTACCAACGCTATATTGCACGATCCGATATTTCCAGTACAGTGCCTCCGCGACAATCCACCTTCGGCAAAAGATCTAGCTGCTTTGGCGATAAGCTTCAAATCGTGACGGAGTTCACTTTGACTCGTCTTTATCAGGTGTTTTAAGACCGATTTTGCACGATTCCTTACGGAAATTAGCTTTCCACTCCATTCACGACTTACATCATCCAGGTTCGTCGGCTACCTCAACCTATTGCATTCACATGTGGTTTGGCCAGCAATGAGGCACGATATTAAGTTGTGGGTGAGTCAGTGCATCGGTTGTCAACACACAAGATCACTAGACACACTAAGCCACAGATGATTCACTATCCGACAGGAAATAGGTTCGAAATTCTTCACATCGACCTGGTCGGCCCTTGCCTTCTGAATCGCGGTTTTTCTTACTTATTAACTATGATTGACCGGAAAACGCGTTGGTTTGAAGTTATTCCTCTGAAAAACATTTCTGCTGAAATTGTAGCAAATTCAATTTTGCAACATTGGATTTCTAGATACGGTGTTCCGAATCAATAATCACAGACAGGGGATCTCAGTTTGAATCCCAGTTATTTCAACAGCTAACTGAAAAGCTCGGTATACAACACCTCCGTTCAACTGCTTACCATCCTCAGACAAACAGCATGATCGAAAGATTTCACCGTACTTTGAAGACCTCTCTTGGAATACTTTCATCGAGACTTAATTGGACTAAAGCTTTACCTTTTTGTCCTTCTTGGTTTGGCGTAACACACCCTCCAGGACTACCGGAACTACACCGGCACAGTTACTTTTCGGTTCTTCAACATCGTTACCTAACGAATTAGTTGATTTTGATAACGCTCCTACCTTTGAGGAATTAGATATGGCTAGAGATCATTTTCTTTCGATCGATAGCAACCCACAGTTTTCTTATGCTTCCTCATATACACCGTACGTCCCAAAGTCCTTCAAGGACGCAACTCACGTTTATCTTCGTAATATTACGGATTCAGGTCTCAAACGAGATATTCGGGGCCTTACAAATTGATCGACATTAAGGATAACAATGCTCACATCGTTATTAACGGTGTTACCCAAATATAAATTTGTGCCGACTTAAACCGGCTTTTATGATTTCTGATGACGTGGACGAAGACAAACTTCACTCTGATTAGAGAAAGTTTCAGTCGAACCCATTTCAACTACGTCGAACGAAACCTTTCAGTAGAACCTGCCACGGACTCAAACGAAATCGCGCGTACCATGATCACAAACTACCAACGCGATGAAAATTTAGCTACATTGAATACACATTCAGCAACAACAAATCCACTAAATCTTCGCTCAATTGTTTCGAAACCCGACAAGCAGCGAACCGCGAAAAATGTGAAACATAGTGATAAGATTTGGGTGCGCCAAATTGGGGAAGACATTTCCAAACCTCCAAGACTGCCAGAGTCTATTCCAATGAAAATTTGACACATCTGATGCTGAAATTCACTTAACTTTATTCCATGTGATCAATTAATTCATCAATCGCCGATTTCCTTTTTAGACACTATCTACCTTTGATAAATTGTCACTACTTTTCGACTTACATCTTGTTTCTAGTAGATCTTTCATCAATCTCTATTCTTGAGTCCCTGTGCGCTCCGCGACTTCCCGTGGGGCTGATGTAGTGAGCCGTTACACGGCCTTAACAATATCTATATACCTATTATACTATATTATATTATATTATACGATATTATATTATATATATAAATGCGCGGTCACCAGCGACTAAGGACCAAACAGAACACAATAACAGTCAATCAAATTCGTGCGATCAGCTAATACTTCTACTTATCAATCAGGCTCTATTAATCAATCTCAGAAGAGTAAAGCAAATTCGATGCCATGTTATCATTATCAAGATAAACTGTATTCGGCTCCCAATAGTTTTAGTGTTGGCTCTCATAGACCAACACCCTCATCCATTACAATTCGCGAAATACGGAACAAATCCTAACAATAATATAAAACCTAAATTTGTTTATTTTGCATTTATTTATTAGTAATTGACTATTTGAAATTCTTACGCGAACTTTATAAAATCGTTAAGCTTTTTAAATTATATATTTTAAAAATCTGTTTATTTTTTATCGAATGATATAATTTTGTAATTTTTTTGTAACTTTGTTACTTATATGTATAAATTTTGTAAAAGATTTCCTGGCTTGTTTAAATATTCCAAAATAAATGAAGAAACTGGGTGTTTTAAAATATTACAATTGTAGTTGTTTTTTTTTGAGAATTATAATTCGTTTTCAATTTTATCAGCCAATTTGTAGAAAAATGAGACCATTATATACATATAAGGAATTAAATAATTGGAAGCCAGTTAATACTAGCAACAATTGTATATTTGATTACCAGAAACCAATATTCCAAGAAATGAATGGAATGAAAGTTGTCGAAAATCATAATTCGCAACGCAATAAAGTTCTCTTATGTCATGATATGAAAGGCGGTTATCTAGACGATGCTCTTACTGAAAATTCTATTGCCAAATTACCAGATCGGATTGCCTCAACCACAACACCGTGCACTGTCGATTATATTATGACCCAACTATAGACAAAAATTACTCCAAATGATAAAGAATTTATACCAAATTTATTAATGAATTGTCAATAAATGATCATGTATTTCTCACAAAGATATAAATTAACCAATGAATTTATTAATTATTGTCTGAAAATATTATTTTAAATGACATATTTAACCAATATTCTTCGCACAAAATATTCATGTTTTGGTAAATGTTGCTCAAAAATCTTAACTTATTCTCACAAAGATATATTACAATGATAATAAATTAGAATTCTAACTAATAAACACCTTAATTGGTTAACCAGATGATCATATTTCTATTATGACTCGAACAAAGATTTTTACTCCAAAGAATCAATGTTGTTATTAATGTATTTCTCACGAAGTTAACTATTGTAATGAACATTAGATGAATAAATTACCTATGAAAATATTTTACTAAATTACCTTTTAAATGACAAAGTTAATCAATAAATTAATCGTTCGAAATAAGAATAAAGTTACATTAAAATATTACCCAAATATTTCTCACTAAATTACCTAAGAATTTATATATATATATATATATATATATATATATATATATATATATATATATATATATATACTATATATATATATATATATATATATATATATATACATGTGCCTTAATTACCCTTGCGACCAGTACCTTTACGACAAATACCCATAGGTGGACAAAATATCTTGTCGGATAAACTCTGAGTATATAAAAGAACTTACAATCTTTATTGATTAATTTGTTATATATATATATATTTGCATTGACACATCAAAATGTCAGATAATATTTATAAATTAACTAAAAAATATACAAAATAGCAATAAATGTGCATGATTAAAAAAGACACTAGAAATTTGTATTGAGAAATTACATATATATAGTATGATATTCATTAATCAAAGTTGAACAGGCTTGACAATTGCGAACATTCTTCTCGTGACACTTAGAACAAACAATTACATGACCACACGGTAAAAACAAAACCGAAACTTGATTTTCTTTACAAATTGAACAAGTTAAATACATTTTCTTAACATCGTTCAGTTTTTCCGTTAGTTTATTTTCAATCAAATCGACTTTCGCCATCCATTCATAAATCAATCTACTATATCCCGGTTTCAATCTTAAATACATGCAACTCCAAAAGTATTCATTCAGTGTATCGTTGTTTACCACTGTTTTTTCAAAATACATTAAATAACTAGATAACTTCAAAATACATTTATCATAATTAAATAAATCAATCAAATATTCAATAGAGGAATGTTTGAAAATTTTTAAAACATTTATGATTTTCTTATCAGTGTAAGCATCATGATTATTTATAAAATCTTCAACTGTGTTGTTAAAAAATTTCAATGAGCGATTATCTTCAGAATAGGATGGACTTAATTTTTCATTATTTCGAGTTCCTTGCTATAAATCACAAATATATAAAAAATTGATAAAATAATGAAGTTACCAAATACATTTTGTGATTTATACAATCATATTCAACAGTTTTACTTGTAGAAATCTCAGTAATAACTAATTACTTTTGTTTTTACATTTATCACAATAGATATAGCCAATCAAATTAGAATTTTCAAAATGTAATCGATGAGTCACGTGACCTTGATGAGTCATATGACCTTGAATGAGTCATACTTTATAAAATAAGAATTTTGAAGAAAATAATCATTAAAAACAATGAAAATATTGCTTATCACAACATTCGGATACCCTACATAAAACCCATCGAAATAATAATAATAATAATAATAATAATAATAATAATAATAATAATAATAATAATAATAATAATAATACATTGAAAATAACTTTGAAAATAATATATTCATGCAAATGATGAAAATGTTGAAAATCATGAAATCGATGCAAAAATTATGAAAATAATTATGAAAATGTTCTTGCATCTAATGAAAATGGCGTCAAAATATGTTTTGAAAATAAGATTTTAACATATCACAACGTAATATATTTTTGTTCTACCCCTTCATTGATTAGTCAGAATTTAATAATATGCCCTTTGAGACATGTTGTATATGAGCATTATCCATCCGGGGACTAAATATGTTGTCGGATAAACTCATGTTTATATAATAATAATAATTATAATAATACTTCGAAAATAAAATAATAATAATAATAATAATAATAATGAAAATAATAATAATAATAATAATAATAATAATAATACTTTGAAAATATTATAAATAATAATAATATCCCCCGCGCGTTAATAATAACAATAATAAAAATAATAATAATTGATGAAAATGTTGAAAATGGTGTCAAAATATAGTTTTAAAATACTGCAACGTAATATATATTTTTTGACCCCTTCCTTGATTGGTCAGAATATATTTATTTTTCCTACCCCTTCCTTGATTTTGATTGGTCAGTATATATACTCTTTGAGACATGTGAGCAGTACCTTTGCGAGTAGTACCCATAAGGGGACAAAATATCTTGTCGGATAAACTCAGAGTATATATAATAATAATAATAATAATAATAATAATAATAATAATAATAATAATAATAATAATAATAATAATAATAATAATAATAATAATAATAATAATAATAATAATACCCTTGTGAGCAGTACACTTGCAACATGTTGAGTGTGAACATTACCCATAGGGGGACAAAATATCTTGTCGGATAAACTCAGAGTATAATCACATATTAAGCATATATACCCGTGTTAAAATAAGCATGTGCAATACACGTACAATGCACACAAAAACATAGATTGTTCATAAATTTTAAAGAAATTTGATAAAATTTTTACACACATACACACAATAGTTCTCTACCCCCATAGCACACACACATACACACACAGATTTTTGAAAGAAATTGACATGTATTTGATAAAAGTTTTTTACACACACATACTCTACCCCATAGCACACACACACAGAAAACATAGATTTATTTTTACAGAAATTTACATGATTTTTATAAAATTTATTATTTGTACACAAATACACATATAATAATTCTCTAACCATAGCACACACATAGATTTTTTAAAGAAATTTACATGTATTTGATAAAAGATTTTTACACACCCATAATAATTACCCATACCACACACACACACAAAACATAGATTTTTAAAGAAATTTACATGATTTTTATAAAATTTATTATTTGTACAAATACACATATAATAATTCTCTAACCATAGCACACACATAGATTTTTTAAAGAAATTTACATGTATTTGATAAAAGATTTTTACACACACACATACTCTACTCTATAGCACACACACATAGATTTTTTAAAGAAATCTACATGTATTTGATAAAAGTTTTTTACACACACATACTCTACCCCATAACACACACAGATTTTTCATAAATTTTAAAGAAATTTGATATAATTTTTACACACATATACAATAATTCTCTACCCCATAGGACAAACACACATATAGATTTTTTGAAGAAATTTATATGTATTAGATAAAATTTTTACACACACACATACTCTACCCATAACACACACACACAGAAAACATAGATTTTTCATAAAATTTAACTAAATTTACATGTATTTGATAAAATTTCATATTTTTACACACACATACTATACCCCTAACACACACACATAGATTTTTCATAAAATTTAACTAAATTTACATTTATTTGATAAAATTTCATATATTTACGCACACACATACTATACCCGTAACACACACACACACAAAACATAGATTTTTCATAAAATATACCTAAATTTATACATGTATTTGATAAAATTTCATATTTTACACAATCACACTCTACCAATAACACACACATAGATTTTTTAAAAAAATTTACATGTATTTGATAAAATTTATTATTTTTGGCTATTGCACACACATTCACTCAGAAATATTTTTCTACCCTTAAGGTGTGTAATACTAGCATGTATACTTTCGAATAGACTTGTGTGTGTAAATATTGTAGGTTTTTCTCTAATACTTGCAATAATAATAATAATGGATTGAGTATGTGTGTAAAATTAAATATAATATCAGGGTATGACTAATAAATTTGCAATACAAGTGCATAATTAACAAAGACTTTGCAATAAACGTGCATGATTAACAAAGACATGAAAATAATATTAATAATAATATTGATAATAATAATAATGGGTTGAGTATATGTGTAAATATTTTAATAACAAAATATATAATAATATTCCACGCCTGCGTAATCGCTTCGAGGGTATAAATTTAAAGGTATGACCATCATACTCATCTTTGAATTTACTTTTGTTTGATATATATTTTTTAAGGTTTGAAAAATTTGAACCTTTGACCCTTTGACCTTTAAACTTGGACCATCATACTCACCTTTGTATTACCTTTTGTTTGATATGTATATTATTAGGTTTTCAAAATTTCAACCTTGGACCCTTTGACCCTTTAAACTTGGACCATCATACTCATCTTTGAATTTCCTTTTGTTTGATATATATATATTATAAGGTTTGAAAAATTTGAACCTTCGACCCTTGGACCCTTAAAACTTGGACCATTAGATAGACCTCTTAAATACTTTTCGAATTATAAGGTTTGAAAAGATTTTTTGAGGGACCCACCATTTTATTATATTGATTTTCATTTAAATTATTTGATATATATATATATATATATTTTATTATTATTTTCAAAGTAATATTATTATTTTTTATTATTATTTTATTATAATTATTATTACTTAATTAATTTTATTATTAATTTTATTATTATTAATTAATTAATTTTATTATTATTCACATAAATATTATTATTATAAAGACATGTTCAACTCATGTCACGTGTAAATTAAACAAAGACATTATTTGTTACTATGTGAGTCATTGATGACTCATCCATTTAGAACAAAGCATAGGGTATGTGTGTGTATATTTCTCTATCCTATCTGTATTCTGATTGGATAGACGTTACATATACTCTATGATTTTTTCAAAATGCTCGTGGATGAAAAAGTAAATTTTAATTATTATGTTTTTAATTATGTTTTTTAGAAATTATGAAATCAATTTATGAATTTTTTATGAAATTTTATTATGAATTTTTTATGAAGAATATGTTTTTATGGAGAAAATTATATCAGAAATGGTAATGTTTTTTATTACTTTGTAATTACTTTGAAATAATATTTTGAAATAATATTAATTTGATAATAATAATAGTAATAATAATAATTATAATAAAATAATAATATTACATTGAAAATAATAATAATAATAATGATAATAATAATAATAATAATAATAATAATAATAATAATAATAATAATATTAATAATAATAATAATAATAATAATAATGATAATAATAATAATTTTGATAATAACATCTTTGTTCTAGTGGAGTCCTGAGTCATCGTTCTAATCGTGTGTGATAGTCTTTGTCTTAAAAATAAATGATTGGTCTTTGTTCAAAAAAGTCATCGATGTGTCATACAGGTGGGAGAGGGGGGGGGGGCGATAGTGCACAAAAAAAATAATAACTCCTTATTTAAACTATGAGTCATCGATGAGTCTTTGTCTATATGTCTTTGTTTAAATGTATTTATTTAAATATTTGTTTACATGTCATTATTTAAATATTTGATTAAATGTTTTTGTTTAAATATTTGTTTAAATGTATTTATTTAAATATTTGTTTACATGTCATTGTTTAAATATTTGATTAAATGTCTTTGTTTAAATATTTGTTTATATGTATTTATTTAAATATTAAATAAATATTAAAATGATGAGTCATATGTACTTTAATAATGAGTCATTGGCTTTGTTCCAAAATGATGAGTCATATGACCTTGTTACTAAAAATAGAATGACCTTGACCTAGTTACAGCCGTTGCTATGGATGAGTCATATGACCTTGACATGGTTGACATGGTTACCACGGTTGCTACGAATGAGTCATCATGGAAAGAATCAGGAAAAAAATCGGAAAAAAAATCGAAAAAAAAATCGAAAAAAAAAATCGGAAAAAAAAATCGGAAAAAAAATCGAAAAAAAAAATCGGAAAAAAAAATCAAAAAAAAATCGAAAAAAAAAATCGAAAAAAATGAGTCATCGGGGGAGGGGGTGTATGATGAGTCATGGAGCACACTTGTCTCTACTAACACCATTTAAAAACAATTTGAAGAAATATCTTTATTTTTCAAAATACGCGCGAAGAAACTTCTTTCAAACGAAACTCGAAAATCCAACAAAAATAAAAAAAATGCGTAAAAATTCAAAAAATCAAAAATACATTGTTCACTTCTGTGTGCACGCGCATAGAAAAACACAATCCCAAAAACAACGTGCACACAGACGCGATAATTAACCTCAGGATTGACCACCTTTGGAGTCAGATCAATAATTGTAAACTTTATATTTCACTTACAACCCCAACATTATTATTATTTGTTAAGAATAAACATAGAAGTACACAATTTTATTCTAAATAACAAATTTCAAACACTGTTATAAAGTTCCTCACTGCGTAACATCTAAAAACGGAAATTATTGGCTAATTAATTATTTATACATTTATATAACTAACTATTTATTTATTCAAACGCAACCATCAAACATCATAAATAACCTCTTATCTCTAAACTACAATCTTGACATATTGTTATACAAGAGATTCGTTTAATAAATTGCACCTAATCTAGGTGTCATTCCTCCTAATATTTATTATTATATTTATTATTATTATTATTATTATTATTATTATTATTATTATTATTATTATTATTATTATTATTATTATTATTATTATTATTATTATTATTAAGTGATGATTTCTTGGTAGCAGCATTTATTATTATTAACAATAAAATGATAATTTAAACCTTTTGCTGCAAATAATGTGATTTCCAGTGTAGCAGGTAAAGTATGCAATAGAGTTTAATCAGCAATATTGTATACTTACCTGGCGCGAAGAGAAATCTTCGTGTCTCCTGCATAGTACTGATGAGAGCCAAAAGCTTGAAACTAGTCTACTATTGGGATTTGCACTGGGTATCACAAAGCTTGTACTGTTTATTTTATTATTATTATTATTATTATTATTATTATTATTATTATTATTATTATTATTATTATTATTATTATTATAATTATTATTATTATTATTATTATTATTATTATTATTATTATTATTATAATTACTATTATTATTATTTTTATTTCCTAATTTTTTCGAAACTTTTTGTCAGAATAAAGACATGCGAAAGTTTTCTGTCCATTTAACAAAGAACATTTAGTAATTTTTCAAATATAATTCATTACTAAATATAATTTAAATATAATTCATTAACATTCATTATGGTATCAACACCAATTTTTCTATTATTGATATATTTATGTGCAATCAATATTCGAAGTTCTGCTAACGAAAATATCAGATCGTATATTTTTTTCAATTTTCACCACTGATTTCTTTTCCATTGACATCTTATTTATTAAGGAATATAATTTGTATATTGTAGTTAACAAAAAGAAGCAGAATTCAAATAACAGCTTGGAGAAGAGTGATATTTTGTTTTTAACAATAAATACTGAACAAAATCTTCGATTTCATTACAATATATTTATCATTGTTTCAATCATTAATGTTTTCAATATTTTTTTATTTATTCTGTGCTGTACATCCGATATTAATTATTTAGAGAATTTCCTAGGGGTAGCTGCAGTTTCTGTAGAACAAGAGAAATATTTAAATAAAAAACTAAGCAAAAAAGTTGGTTAAATTCTCTATTTTTCCTTTCCAATCGTTAATTAATGATTTCATTAATTAATTTAATTAAATAATTAATTTGCTTTGTAAGAATGGAAATGTATGTCAAAGGATAGCTTGTTTTTTAATTTGTGTTTAAAATATTTTTTGTAAAAATTGTTGTTTTAATATTTAAAATTTTGTGTTGAAATTAAAATAAGTGTCACTTAATATGATGAAAACTTAAGGGCGTAAATTGGTTTCTGATTTAAATGGATTATACTAACCATTTATTGCATGAATTTTTAAATAATTAAAAAAAAGATTTTGTGTATTTATTTTAGCTGACTGTTGCAGAGATACCCAGGCATACCAATAGTATCCAGTCTGGCAGTTATTTACATATTGCAGTCTATAATAAACAGTTTATAATGAACATAAATGGGAACAAACATACACGAATACTGAATGTCTATAGTGCTGAGAGAGTTAGTACTTCGTTATATTACATTTCATTTGGTTGACAAGGCGCACTCGTTTAGGCATTGTATCAACCACTTTTGCCAGGAAATCACCATTCCTCATTCAGATGCGTTTCCAGTTCAGAGGCGTTACGGATAATGGAAATCCTTTAGCGAAATCGTCTACCGAGGACGTCCCACAGAAACTCAATAGGATTCAGATCAGGGCTTGGTGGAACCCAATCCAAAACGTTAATGCTGTGCGTAGAAAGAATTCCACTTCAAGCGACGACGACGAATTGTTTCTGTTATCAAAGGCTTCCTTGTGCAACAGATTGCATATAGTTGTTTAATATATTATTATAGTATAAATATGAAGCCAAATAAATTCGTTGTATTTCTGAAACAATGTGGTAAACATGGATGGCAAAAGTTTAAAGTCTCGTGGGTTACTTTTGACTGATTAATCCTTACGATCTACCACAAGAATTATTTTAAATATTAAAATTAGTAAAATATAAGTTTATATACGCTCAAATAAGATATTTTTCCTATGATGAATTTTTATTTGCAGACGACTTCTAATAATAACTTTTTTTATTATTTAGAATATAGAAACACTTACCGACTTAATTCTGCTATCAAATCAGGATTTTACTTGTCATTCATAGGCCATTCACTGTGCACATGATTCATCAGGGTCAAGAATATACAATTTTACAAATACCTTAATTATATCAGTAATGATATTACATTAGAGGCCAAAGACCAAATGTGAAGCAGGCCAGAGTATATTGCGTAATTAAATACAATGTGTGAGCTATTGCGCAATATACTATTTCTGAGTAATCACTCTGTTAATAGATAACAAATCTTTAGATGGAACCGATTGTTGTTACTATATCGATTTAGAGACAGACGAACTTAGATAATTATTATTTAAGATTTTTAAATAAACTTCGCACATTTTAAGTGTAACACTTCAGAATTTCTTTCATGATATTAAATGGCAAGGTTGAAATATTAAAACGAATTTTAGTTCATTTCTCAAATGCTCAAATTGAATTTATGGACAAATATAAAGATATTTGAAATAATAACAATTACTATAAGAACTTTTTTTTACAAATTTCACCACTGATTTCTTTCCATTATATTTATTAAAAGGCTTGAAGACTAAGCATCAGTCAATATATCAAAAACATCGATATATTTACTGATTCATAGTCTTGGAGCTTTTTAATAACTCTTACGTTCATATTATGAATAGATTAACCCAAAATATTGGTCAACACAAAAATGTATAATATATCAATTTTAATTTCAATGGAAAAGTTAGACAGTTTTTCAGCAGTATGAAAATAATGCAAATTTAATTCAAATGAACGAGTTTCAGATATCACTAAAGACAAATTCAAGGCTATATTAAACGGAAATACACACTTGATAAAGGTAATGCCGAATATCGTGTTCCTTATATGTTGTTTTAATCAATAGTCTTACAAATATTAATAAGGAAATTATCTTACTGAGTCATAGTCAATTTTCAAATAAATATAATGTCAATTGAAAATGAAAAGAAATAACAGGTGAAAACCAAAAGAAATTCTTATAATATTATTATTATTATACAGTGAAGTCTCTCACATCCGCCAAAAATGGGACTTCGAAAAAACGTGGCGGATATTAGAAAATAGCGGATATTAGAATCCGAAAAAACATTTTTAAAAATGTTGAGATAACAAAATCGAATCAAAATTCAAAAGTTTATTTAATAATATCAATTGCTTTATTTATTCATCTGGGAAAAACCAATCAATTTTATGAATAACGTATTTTATTTTTACAAAAAATGCGTGATTGTTATGAAATAATTATGTACATTTTTATAAAAATAAGTGTTAACTGTGCAATATTTATTTTCTAATCACCCAATTTCTTAAATTGCATTTTTCGTCCTTTTTCAAGGCCTTGCTTATTTCATTTAATCCAATAACACCATTAACGTCAAATTTTCCTGGTTGATTGAAAAAATCTTTGATTACTTGAAAAGCTTGATAAGCTTCTTTTTTAGTGATATTTTTTGGATTACCAGTGTCTTTATCTTCCGCTAAATCATCAACCTCATCTTTATCAGCACAGACACTTGTAATATTACCCTCCTCAAAATTGTTTATTTTTTCTAATAAGACATCATTTTCATTAAATTCTATTTGAAGAAACTCATCTTCCCCTATAGGATCAGTTACATTAGCTATGGAAATGAACTCATCGTAATGGACTCATACTTTAAGATAGGCATTTTATGATTATTTACATATTCTGAATTTATATCTGATAAAAATTTTTTTTCATTTCTTTTAATGTCATTAATTGTGCGCCGAGAAATAGTTTTTTTAAACTTGATCGAAAATATCTCTGCAACTTTACTATCAGATATCTGTTTATTCATGTTTAGATATCGCAGAACATCAATTTTCTCTTTTATCGACAACCTTGTACATTTTCTTTTTGTCATCTTTAGGCTAAAATGAAAAAAAATNTACATTTTCTTTTTGTCATCTTTAGGCTAAAATGAAAAAAAATTAATGTAAATAATAATAGATGGAAACAACAATGTTAAAATTAAATATTTAAATTTAAATTATGCAATTAACAAGGAAATTAATAATATTATAACAAAAAGAATGAAAATTCCATCCATTTAAATTAATTTAAGAAATTTTATGTTAAAAATACGAGAGAAGTGTGGCGATTATTAGAAACAGGTGGATATCAGAATTTTCTCATATAAAATTTTTTCATGTGGCGGTTATTAGAGCGTGGCGGATACGAGGATGAGCGGATACGAGAGACCACACTGTATATTTATAATTTTACAATTTACAATTTTTTTAAGTTTTTTTAAATAATTTGAATCTTTTTATTAATAATAATATTTAAATTAAAGAAATTTAATTTATTGTAAATTTGATGGCATTTATGATATATTTTTCGATAAAGGTAAAATTTATTAAATTAAAATTTAAATATATTTTTGAAGTTATTATAACATTTTTTAAATTTCGGGAAATTTTTTTCATGTGATTGCGGTAATTTTCTCTTTGTTCCGTGACTTAGATCAATCATTTTTAACAAGTTCTGAGTATTTAAATATAATTAATCTTAAATTTAATATCTCAATTATAAATTACGTTTTTCAATTGTTTTCTCATAATTTCCGGCAATTTATCATTATTATCCAAAACAGTTAGAAGTTCGAATTGTTCAATAAATAATAATTTAAATTGCTCCTTTTACTCCTTTGAATGTGGTGAAACCTTAGCAAAACCCTCAAATTGCACATTTTTATAATTAAAATATCCCTTAACCCTTTCTAATGCAAAGAAAACTAAAACTGATGTAAAACTCAAAGTTTATTAATAATAATTATATAGTTACAAATGATCATAAAAAAATAATGGTTTCAAATACTATAAATTTATTCTCTTGTGGCTCAATATATGTCAGTAGTTGTACCAAACGTAAAAATGATTACCGACAGCGTTACACTTAGATATTTTTATTAGTTTAAAATGGTGTACAGTATATTGCCACCACCTTAGAAAGAGTTAGTAAATGATTGCTAGCAATAACTTTTGTCTGCTTGTCTGTATTCTTAATCATAAAGTTAGTTTTTCTCACCAGAATTAATTTGTCTACCTTTCTATAGTAAATTACCTTAATTTATGACAATGCATTTAATATCTGACCTTATTTGAAAAAGGTGTTTATTTTCTCTGTATATAAATTAACCATATCTTAATTTATTGTTAAATGCGTCATAATTAACGCGCTGGGTGAAGCAGT